>KV748988.1:0-10296 GCA_001692915.1 Glonium stellatum | reverse complement strand
CATTATATTCTCTCCAGACAGCAAGCTGGTAGCATCCACAACCCGAAGCACGGTCCTTGTGTGGAATACCATAACAGGGCAAGAGATTTTTGGCTATGTAGATTTTTTGGGCGCACCTATGAACCTTTTATTCTTTCTAGACGGCAGGCTAATAACATCTACAAACCAATTCATAGTCAATATGTGGAATACTATAACAAGGCAAGAGATTATTAGCTACAATGATTCTCAAGCCATGACTGGAAACACCATGTTTTTTCCACACGGCAAGCTGGTACTTACAGCGGTAACATCCACCCCGGACTTCAGGCTAGCGGCTTTCGCAGCTACTGATAAAAAAAATTGGAGTATGGGAGGAAGAGGCTATGATGAGATTATAGTCCTTGAAGGACGCAAGAGTTACACTTGGACTCTTGCTTTTTCATCCGACAGTAGATACGTTGGCTCTAGAGATAATGCCGGGGAAGTTTGGATATAGGAGGTAGCAACTGGGGCAAGAGTGGCGACGTTTACATGTCATCGGAATAGAATTACCGCTATTCTATTCTCACTAGACAGCGAGTTAGTGGCCTTAGTCTCAGAAGATAAGACAACCCAGATATGAGACATGAAAAGCGTCGTAATTATGGCACCCCATGTCAAGAAGACAACCCCTGAGCTATCTTTCTCACATGACGGTCGGTACCTCGTGCAAAATAGACTATCACCGATTCAACCTCAGCTCCTGGGTTCCGCTCGCTTACCTACAAAAACCCGACTTTGTTTACATGCAAAAGACCCCTGGGTGGTTCAAGGGAATAGCCGCCTCCTCTGGCTTCCTCCAAGCTATCGAGCGATGCATATAGCTATGCGGGACGGAATGCTTGCCACTATGGATGTGTCCGGCCGTTTCATGTTCTTTAAATTCGACCTTGATAATACACCTCTGGCCGGAGATGAGCGGAAGTGTGGTCGACATTGGTGTCAACGGAAAGCCCCAGCAACCTGAAAGTGATGTTGCCCTCTCCCTTACGCCCCATCTTTTGCTTTGATTTCTATGTATTCTTGGAGGGAAATATATACTTCATTTCGGGCTCATATTTCATAAACTAAAATGACTTGGTGCTTCTAGTGCCTATAACCCTTAAATTCCCACTTTCGCCTGTCGGATTCCATGAAGACTCCGGAGAAAGTTACTCGTCCCATCTCCCCATAATTCCTATCCAAATCATGGGTGACCTACAGGAGTTAGAAATGAGAATCTCAGTTGCACAATGCCATTAGAAAGCATCCATATCTCTACTTAACCTTGTAGCTTCATAATTTCCCAAGTATGCTTCGCTCAGAAAGTCATTGGTCCTCCTCCTGAATTGAATGTTCCACCGTAGAAAGCTTTGCCGCCGCCTGTATCAAAGGAGCCATAGAAATTGTTTACCTGCTGTGATCTATTTATCTCAGCTACTATAACTGGCTTGACCACCCCCTCCTTGGGGATAATTGACAGAAGCTCCTTCGCGCATGCCGCCGCTGTTGCCGCCGCATAAGGCTGTCAAGTGTCGTTCTTGTGTGAGTCGGCGTAATCAGATATACCTCGAATAACAAGGTAGGCGGGGTTGTTCATTAGTCCCGCTGCTTCTATCTCAAAGCAAAGAACGCAGTCAAGCTCTAAGCTTTGTCTATCCCTAGCAGCACCGTCCTTTATAAGCTGGTTGCCGGAAGCTATTGTGCCGTAATGAATGACAAATTGTTCTTTGCTTTCGGTTAGAAACAGCTGAGTGATACAGGACGCACTGAATTTTCTCTACAGTTTCTAACACCATTTGTAGCACTATAAATACGTAAATGTATATGGAATAGGATTTCGATAAATTTCTAAGCATCAAAAGTTCTATTCTTAATTGTGGCTCCCAAATTTTGCAAATGAGCGCGCGTATGGAGCTTGCGGGGATGTCTTAGAAGGCATCCCCTCGACGGCGGATTTAGACCTACGGCTATCGATAAGAGGTAGCCAATAGAATCAATCGGATCAAGATGAGATGATCAGTTACTATTTTCCCAATACACGGACCGCCACCTGGCAGGACATCACCGTCGGAAGGGATAACCGCAGTAGTGGTATGTTCTACTTCGTTGAGCTCTCTACTCGTGTTGGCCATTAACCTCAAGTTTCACGCACATACCACTAATTTACATTTTCTTTCATCGCTCTTGATAGAAATAAATATAATATATTATGTGGGTAAGGACCCCGAGAAGACCCTTTCCCACTCCGGCTCACATTAGAATTGCTCACTGCTGTCTCATTAACCATCTTGCAGTTAGTTTCCATACGAAAGGATATATGTCAAGACTTGCGCAGTCAAAAGTTGACTAATATAAGCGAGCGTTAAATCTCGTGATTCTACCTCTTTATTCCTTTTCCGTCACATCCTTCAACAAGATATTTGCTCTCTTAATCGCGAGCGGGAGCGCCTAAAAAATTATTATCTAGTATCGAACTTTGTTTTTCATGTTGAGATCAAGTAGTGTTTGGAATCCT
Source organism: Glonium stellatum (assembly GCA_001692915.1). Classification (NCBI taxonomy): domain Eukaryota; kingdom Fungi; phylum Ascomycota; class Dothideomycetes; order Gloniales; family Gloniaceae; genus Glonium; species Glonium stellatum. The sequence continues at coordinate 7,778 of KV748988.1, read as the reverse complement.
TAACTAGTATGCGAGCGGAAGAATACTTGCGACAAGTTGCAGCTTGTGACCCAGCAAGTCAATTTTAAGAGACCCCAAGGGAAGCTCCGTCACTCAACATTCTAGGAGGCGCGTGTGTTGTGCTGTGTTCATTTCTTCACCGTATAGCTTCCGACAGTACGTTGAGAGTTGGTTGGCACCTTTTTACCAGGTCCTCAAAGCGCTGCTTTCCTTTGATTGATGAGAGGTAACCGTATTCTAGGTTGAGATAAGCGTGAAAAGTCCGTGATTTTTAAACGAAAATGTACGCACTACTCTCCGATAAGCTTTTAACGCGTCCAGTAGTGAGACTGTTGATTACCGGTATATGGAGGACCCATCTGTTACAGGACGACACTCAACCCAAACAAACGAGTTTTGGCTTCGGTGCGGCCAGCATCCAGGCTGTCTTCTGCACTCTCCCTAATCCCACCCTTTGCGCAACGCTCTTCTCCTTGCCCCATTCGACTAGCATCACAAGATAAAGCGGCGGCTCTTCGATATCCCTTGCCTCATTATCAAGGCCAAAATACTGCGCCTCAGCAATCTGAATAAACTCGTGCCTCCCGCGTTGTCTCCAGTCGTCATCGTCTCCGTCTAGTAGCAACGTGCCCACGTTTTCAGAGTGTGCATCTAGGATGTAGTAACGCCGCGGCGGCTTCTGAGCGTTCCATCGTCGGTCACTAGGCTGCGTGATTTCCTTGCCCAGATGGAGAGAGTTGCAAGTGCTCGCCCAGAAGATAAGGCATTGGCCTACTGCTTCCATAGCAGGTGGAAGTTTGTCCATTGACACGGCCGGCGCAATGCGCGGAGCACCGTTCCCATTGACGTCAAAGCAGTATGGCCCATTCTCCCACTCTTCTGGCAGATCCGCGCCCTCGAATGGAAAGCCCAACCCGCTTTTATTCAGAGGCTGCACACGACGAGAGAAAGGGTCCCAAACGTGCCATCGGATTAAAGGCCGAATGCCTTCCTCCCCGCATGCGTCCCACGCGAAAGAGACGAAGCCGCCGTCTGCCCCTTGCGTGATCTTGAAAGGCTCATCATACGCGACACGCCCCACCCAGCCTGACCACGACCAGCTGGGGAATCCACGTCTCCTCTTTAGCTGCTCTGTGGGTCGCCATAGGAGAGAGGTGTCGAGAAGAGCTTCGGGTAGCCCAAATCGCATCCCGCATTTGAATGCGAGCGAGAAGATGTGCGAAATCCCTGCAAACGCATTTAAGATATCCTCCTGATAGCTCATATGGCGATGCGTATACTGTTCTATTGTTTTGGCGTATTCGGCGAATGTGGCTGAGCGCACGAGCCGTGTGGCACTGTGCCGAGTCCTCTCGATGCTTCCATCGACCCAGGTACGCCCCGTGCCGACGCCCATGTACCGGGGCTTGAGCGAAAGCCACTGTAGCGGTGTATACGGCACTCCTGAGTCGGCCACCGTCATATCTTCGCGGCAGGCCATCCTTCGGCATTGCCAGATCATCTGCCCCTTGGTGAAGATGATGAGACGGCGTGAAAGGATGCGTTCCTGGAAAGTCCAGGCGCGGCTGTTCCAAGGCGAGCGGTCAAGTTCATAGTTTGTAGTCATGAGCGGTGCGACAAACGCTGCGTCCTCTTTCACTCTTGCTGCACTCTGATGAACCTGTCTCTGCTGCTCAGGCCGCTGAGCCACTTCGGGTGTGTTCGGATTGCGGATGCCTTTTAATCCAGCATTCGCGTTGTTGCCTTGTGCTGCTACGATAGTGAGGAGTGCGCTTCCATAGACACGGTCCATGCAGCTGATTTGCTCGGCCGCTTCCTGCGGGCTATCTTGCAGGATGCAAAGGGCGTCGGTCCATAGGTAACGCTCTCCGAGACGCCTCACGACCTCAATCGCATCGACGACAGTTTGCGGTAATTTGTGCATATATCGCCGCAGGCCACCTTCCGACATTAGGTCAAGCATGTTGCCCTGAGTAAGTTTAACTGTGCTCGATCCTCCCCAAACGTATGAAAGAGCTACATAGCGACAACGGGCAGGATCTAGTATCTCCTTGATACAGAAAACTTCCACATCAATTGCACGAAGAAATCCGGGCTTCTGCATTGCGATGGCCCAGCCGTGCTCGCTGCACTCTGAGCCATGTCTGAGTTCGCACTCGCGTAGCCACAGGGCCCCAATTGACGGATCGATCCAGATCGGGTCCAGCAGTCTGCCATAGGAAAGACAGCCAAATTCCGGTTCAGAGTGGAGTAGCTTTGACACCTCTGTTGACACAACCCGCAATCGGAAGCTACTGAGACATTGGAGCTCTGACCCAAGCTTGCGGCCATAGCCCATGAGATGCACATTGAGCATCTGGGTAGAGCTACATTGCGTATCAATTGAGATCCTCAGGACACAGCTTAAAGGGTATTGCGGTGGATTACGAGCTTCTCTGAGTTGCTGCCTATGCCTGAAATTAGTAGTCCTTCTTGGGCGCGATTGCACACCATTCCCGGTAAGTACGCCGTAGTCAGCCAGCAGTGCTAACGTCCGTTTTAAAACAGCAGCAACAGCCTCACTGCCAGGCCCAAGCACATAAGTAGCCCCTTCATACCGCTTGTCGCCATGTCCGAAAGGCCATTGTTCGTCATTGAACTTCCAGCCTTTGGAAACCCAATCCCGCATAGTCCATCCGGCGAGCTCGGGCTGGAGGTGGGGGCTGACGGTGGAATGTTGGAGTGGATCGTTTGTGGGAAGGCACAGCATATCCAGCAAGAGACGACAGACGCGGCACCAGTCTGCGTGGTATAGGATACGGGACAAAGGCGTGGCCCACTGCGCTTCTGACCCTAGTGACTCTATCTTTTGTTTGGATGGGTTGGATAGATACAAGTGCACCGGTAATGTCTGGCACTTCTTGCAGAGACCTTCTGCGCCATTCATTTTCGATGTTATGTCAGCAAGGTCGTTGTGTGTGGCCATAAATACTGTGGGAATTTTGGTCTTGTCCAACAACTTTTTTGCACCAACTCCCATATCGAGAAGACCACCGCGTGCTTTGGTCGCTAAAGGATTAATGATCCCCCCTGCATTATTAACGAAGCCCTTTGAGAAGTCAGAGACTTGCTGCGTGACCTGAATTAAGGCATTTCGAGGCTCATCTTGTGGAGGTGATGGCGTCTCCTCATCGAGTTGTGGGTGTTCGGATATAAGGTTATCCCCACCAGGCTCCTCATCATTGCTTTCTATGATGATCAATGTTTCTTCGTGTCTATCTAACCGCGCAGAGTTTATGCCTTTGGTTCTGATGATTCCTGGAAGAGGTCCGCGCGGTGTTTTCCCTAATTGTAACTTGTCTAGCTTCTGCTGAATAGTATTTGGCTTGCTTGGCACTGGCGGCGGTGATTTGGCCTTGGAATTTTGCAACCTGCCGTTAGTGCTCAAACTTCTATTGTATTGCGGAGGCATAGGTGGCGGGATTTCTCTTTCCTTTAGCTCGGTTGGATTCTTATGGGGCTCTAGTCGAAATGGGTCTTGCTTTATTTTCCCGTCATCAAAATGTGGTGTGGAAATAGCTCTGCTTCTGGGTACCAAAGGTCGCCGAGGGCTTAGGCTAAAACTGGGGCCCGGAATATGGTTCGATTGTTGGTCAAGCAATATTGCGCGTTCTTTCACGCTCAATTCCATAATGTTGATGAGCTAGGCCTCGGGAGCTAAAGTTTGCGGTTTTCGTATGTTGTGCGGATAAGAAATCCGTCCGTCTTCTGCACGGGCAAGGGATATTAGCTGACCATGAGAACATTGATTACCAGTCGACTAGTTGCGTCGCTGTAATATTAGGTTGAGCTAATAATATATTTGCGTGGCTTAGATGGTATGGAGCACGGAGGTGGCGAAGCTGGAGGTAAAAAGGCGGCGACAAGCGATTAGATAAAGGTGTAACACTATTAGCCAATCACAAGTTCAAGCCACTACAAGTCAAGCCAGGGGTCCCCTGGCATTATGCGATACAACTAGCCATTAAGTGCATTATCATTCGAACTTCTGCCTAGCCTGTACTGCGGTACAGCTGCGCCTTTTTTGCATCAAGGCGTAGGGAAGCTTACTTGTACCAGCAGAAGTCTCAGGGTGGGTCTTTCATCCTAAAATAGTTCCATGTTGCTCGAAAGGATGGAGCTTCCCACGGATGGCCGGTTAATCAATAATAAAATAAGTAAAGAAATCTGCGAGGTGGAGTGTGGTGTGGTTGTCGAAGTTCTCCTGCCTAGACCTTGAGAATTATAGCTGGCAAAACTGGATCACCGGCATGAGGCTAAACCTCGCAATACCCAACACTATCATGCTAGCATTGCCTGAAGTTCGATGTAAATTTAGCCTGCTAGATAGAATATCATTTGTTCAGCGTGGGAGCGCGCGCTGATGAGTGAAGGGGGTATGAAAGATGACCGTAGGAAAATATATCTTATTCGTACACAGATAAGTAACTTAGTTCATTAAAGAATACAATACAAGCTACATGCAAAGTAGCCTATCACCAGGATCAAGATTCTGGGCCGCAGTACACTCATTGAATCCACAATTTAAGCTTAAAAACCCAAACCAAAGTATTCCTTCGACTGGTAATCCCACCAAAAGGTGACCCGTGCACTAGGAAAATAGTTGATCATCTCAACATGATCGATTGATTCTGTTGGTTGGCTCTTATCGATAACCGTAGAACACATTTTTCTAGCCGAGGGGATACGGTTTCACTTTCCTATCACTGCTCCAGCCCTACAATTTATAGGAAACGGTCTCCACTGTTACTAGGGAAGTATTAAGTAATGACCTCTAGTTATCTCCGATCCTAGGCCAATGATAGCTTACGTTCTGGGTTGTCCAGGTTATCTCTAAGCTGGGATTTGATATCACGGTCTGCCTTAAACCACGGGTTCTTCAACCTGAGACATACGCTGAGGACGCATATTCTCGTTATAGTCAGCTCCTATCTCTTGCATCTCAATAGTCTGCCCAGTATTCCTAAGGCGCGCTGCGGGAGGCCGTGTAGTTGCCGGCGGATATTGAAAGACTATGATATCGAAGAGGTTACTCCCGGGGTCAACCACTAAATGAAGGAGAGATCCCGCTTAGTTTTCAAGCCTAGAGGCAAATAGGATGAATTGAATTTATATACTCACTCCTCAATCTTGAACGTCTTGTCTCCCACCAAGTGAGGACTGCCACGGCGAGGGTAAGAACGCCAATTACTAGTGAGATGACTGTATCGGGAGAAAGAGAGGTCATTGTGAGCGTAGAAACAACTTAACTTTACTAAGAAAGCGAGTAAAGATCAAAAGGTGAGAAAAGCAATGGAAGAGATGAAAGATCGTGGTTGTGCGCACTGTACATGAAATATTCATAAAGCAGGGGAGAGCCTTATATATGTCCATATTGAGTGCATTGCGGGATGGCAGTGCGAGAGTGCGGCAGCAGCTTTCATAAGTTCAGAATGCCAGGTGAAGTTCGTTAGTAGGCAAACCATCACTGCGACGGTGCGATAGCCAACTAGATGAGAAATATCCTGCATTTGAATACGTCAGTCGACAACCATCTAGCGTGTCTCTCGCACGTGCGGCTGCCAGGCGTCATTTTCACCGCCCAACGTGCAGCATCACAATACGCTTGGCCCTTTAGCTATCGAAACAGGCCTTGAAAGGGGCGCCTAGCCATTGCGACGATGCGTGATTCGATGAAACCTGGATTCGAGTCGAGATGGCGATGGATTTGCAGGGAATGCTTGCCTAAGTTATTCGAGTAAAGGTCAATGCATTTCATGCAGGCCTGGGAGCATATTGAGACACTGCGACGCTGCGAGATTGGCGGCAGCGACAAGTCTGCCCTGACTTGGCGGCGGTGGGGCGAAATCATGGATCGTGCGGGATTGATCGCTGTCCAAGGTGGTGACTGCGACGGTGCGCCATTTGTCGGCGGAGTGGCTGAGTGTGGGGGACTGCCACGTCGAGCCTGGTGCGAGTAAGATGGACAGTGCGCTGACAGATACAGCTGTTACCTAACTTATACTTAATCGTCCTTGTCGCAAGTGTCGCACCTTATCGACTGCTGCTTTATCTCGTGAAAAGGTCTATAGCTGATTATGGCCTCGCAATCGCTTATGCTACCACAAGGGACAAGCCACAACACACTCCACACTCTCGTACCAACCACATCCAGGAAGAGGCCAACAGAAGAATATAGTGCAAGTCAGTCCAGCACTGTAAAGCGCCCACGTCGAGAGCTGCACTATGAAAAGTGTAAATTCTGTCGAAGAGACAAGAAGAAGGTATAGCAAGGATAACAACTAGTAGGAGAAGAAGAGACTAATCACCGCTTCCCTCTAGTGTATACCAGAGCAACGGCAATGGCCGGAAGAAAAGTGCCAGCGATGTATTGAGAAAGGGTTTCTCTGTTCCATAGGCACGAAGGCTGGCCCTGCGAATCGCTCTGCGCCTATCCCTTCCGACGGTAGCGTCCTACCAGAATTGGACCGTGCGCAGAACACCGAAATCCAACCTCTGCACCCGCGTATTTCTCATCGCGAAGCTGATACTATCCATTCCATTGGCTCTCTTTTATCGACAGCGGTAGGACGAAATCTACCGTCGGAAGGGATAGTAGAGACACAAGTCAACACTATTTCCGGGGACCAGAATACGATCGAACATCGGGAGAACGTCCAAGATCTGTAAGTTACCTAAGACTAGGAAGGTTGGTTATGTGTAATCTTACACTGAAATATCCAGGCTTGACCAGTGCAATTGGCTTCAGCAGCAACTCCAAGTAGTAGCAGAGATTGGTCAAATTAAGAGCCGATACTTCAGTAGCCGATACTCCAGTAGCCGACACTTCGGTATCCTTGACTTGCCACACAGACTTGCGAAGACTTTTCAGTTGGTCGAATGTGCTCAAACACAGCTAGTTAGGGTAATTGGCAGCACGTATCGCTCGCTCCGAGAACAAAAGGGGCCATTGGGGGCGGTTCTGCTTTTCCAGCCTTTGGCTAATAACTGCCGAGCTCCTCAGCCTCTTTGGCCATCCTTTTCTCTACGAGCATCTATCCGAGACTTCGATCCAATTATCGGGCATATCGATGACCTTTACTCTATGGGAGCCGTAGGCACAGCTGAATCCGTACAAGAGACTCTTTTATCTAGCCTTGTCGACCTTGAATCTATCGAGGCAGAAGTCGTTGAAAAAGAAATCGATAAGCTTGTGAAGTTTAACCACGAATTTTCTCTAAAGGTTCCGCAGATCTGTGATAAACTGGGCCTTCAATCGAGCGCATTCCTCCAACCACTTCCACTTTTACATCGTCCGCAACACCTCAAAAGTATACCCTACGTAAAAAGCATCCTTGCTAAAGCATACCAAACTCGCGACCGAAGAGATGGCATTGGTCGCACAGTATTACACGTGCTTTTTGAAAATAATCAACCATCAGTCCTTCAGCAAATACTTACGTGGGGCGTACCTGTTAATGAAAAGGATATCTTTGGCCGAAGCGCACTGCACATTGCATGCTCTAACGGAGCAAATATCCAAGATATCACGAAGCTGCTCCAGTGTGATACAGCCCGGGTCGACGTCGACTTGAGGGACGAATTCGGTCAAACGCCACTATCAAAAGCAGCTGAGAGAGGGCACGAGGCCGTGGTGGGGCTGCTGCTTGCAACAGGCGAGGTTAATGTCGACTTTAGCAATAAAGACGGTCAGACGCCGCTGTCATTGGCGGCTGAGAATGGGCATGAGGCAGTGGTAA
>KV748986.1:0-30467 GCA_001692915.1 Glonium stellatum | reverse complement strand
CCTGCCCTGGCCGCTTGCCCTCACCTGCCCTGACCTGCCCTCACCTGCCCTCGTCTGTCAAAGCCTGCCCTCGCCTCGCCTCGCCTCGCCTCTCCACCCACACCGCACACCGCACACCGCGCCCGAGAACCCACCCGCCTCACCCGCCTCGCCCACTTTCACCCGCCCAAGACCAAAGGGGAGGCTGACTTTTCCCGGCAATGGCTGAAAGCTGCCGTTCCTACGTCATTAGTGCCCGGCCTGCAAAGACGTACATGGCTCTCCCAACTCCAGCATTCAAAACTCTCTCTCTGCATATATGTCGTGACTTGTGCTGCACGCCTGGGCCCGGAAGTTATGCCTTCCAGCGCGGCATCCTAGCACCGTCTGGTCCCAACGTCCTTGCTTAACCTCCGCTGGACTTTTCCCGCCGGCCTCGAACTTCCTTTCGTGATGGCTCTTGTCTCGTCTGGACCGGACACGGGTACGTATCACAAGGTCGCCTGGCCCAACTGCTGCACTGCTGTACTGGCGCATTGTCGCTTCATCTCCTCATCGCTTCTATCGCATCGTCGCTTTATCGCATCGCACAGCTTCACTTGGCTGACCGTCCAGCAGATAGCCCGTGGCAAGAACGAAACTTCGAACCCTTACTGAATGACTACCCGGACTACCCATTCGTGCCATTCCACTTTGCTGCTCTCCCAGCCCAACCTTCGCTGGAGCCACATCACCACCATCCCCCGCACTTTCCGGACACCCGCAGTCCGTATGAACACATAGCACAAATCGCCAGTTCATCCACCCATCTTCCGCCTGAGCTTCTATCTCACTCATCACACTATCAAGACTCTCAGTTGCTGACCCTCCCAACTGCCGACTGGCCCAGTTATGCTTACGATGATGAAACCTTCGCCCCCACCTCCTACGGCCCCTCTGGACATAGTCTAACCGCAAGCCCAAACCATGAATCCACCATCCTTTTCCATTCCAAGTATACACAACAAAATGTTTCTCGTGAATACTCCCGACTTGGATCCTGCTCGCTGCATCCGTTGTCTCCGCAGGCTACTAGCGCACCCGCTCATCTTCTGGAGGCGAGCACTTCCATTTTCTCTGTTTCTTCCGACGCCATGCCTTACTTTCCCGGCACTACCGTTCCAAGTTCCACCAGTGCATCCACGATAGATCCTTTGCCGGAAACTTTACTATCTCCAATCGAGAGTGACGAATGCCTACGTGGTCCCCCTAGCAGCCATCCAACCGGTGTTTACTCTCCCACTTCCGTGACAACAGAGGCCCTGATAAGCACTAACTCCGGATCATCTCCGCCTTACTCCCAAGTCTCTGGATTATGTCGTCCTGTTGAAGCAGTGTTTACCACTACCAGCATTTCGACTACCGTGGCGACGCAACCACCGCTCCATATCTCATCGCAGGAGGATAACGCAAGCCCTGGAGCAACACAAACGCTTTGTCTTAGCCAGTCATGCGTCCTAACTCCCACACCAGTCGTTTTGCATTCAGACGTTCCGCTGGTATCCCCGAGTCCAGTGCCAAGAGGGAAAAAACGAGATCTTTACACCATGGAAGATGTACGTCACCACCTTTCATATACCATTTTGACTTGCTCTAATTCCAGAGACAGGATGCGATAAAGGTTCCCATGAGAGACAATACAGGCGCTGTAACTGGTTATCAGCAGATTTTTGGGACTCCTTCGAAACAGAGACAACCCTATAGCCCTAAAAAGCGCGCTGATGTCGCGTATACCAGACGTATCGGAGCGTGCGAAAGATGTAGATCATACAAAATGAAGGTATTTATCTCAGCTCTCCATCATTGCCCTTCAGTTTGCGATGTTATAATTGCTAACTATAATTCAATTAGTGTGGACGACCAGAGTCGCCATACGAACTGTGTATACGTTGCAAGATGTCGAACCTACACATATTAAAGATGCCTTGTTTCCTAGCCAAACCCGTAGAAGCGGAGCTTTTCCGCGATAGTACGTCTCCTTTATCAACATTACCATATGACTACTAAATTTCATTCCAGAGCCATGCATCAACCACCCTCTCCAGACTTCACGAAGTGAAGTTTATCGCCTGCTGGACATAGAAGTCCCTCAACGGCAATACCTAAGATTAGAGTTAACGCAAGATTTCGGGGAGACGTTGAGTATATACGTGACTCGGTTTGAGCCTAGGCCCGACGAAAAGACTGCGCACCCGTGGAAAGATAGGCAAGGTCGGTCTCGAAGTATGGAGATGCCTCCTTACTGCATTGCTAGAATGGACGATGCACGGGACAATATGCTTCAATATATCGAAAACTTCAAAGGCTCGTTCCTTTCCAGCTTTTTAAGAGGCTCAAACGAGATAACGGGCGACATATTTGATGAAGCTCGACGGTTCTCCGCTTTTAATCCTGTAACACTTTCTCGCAACTTGTTCGAAAATCTATCGCTAATAATTGATAGACGTGCACCGTGCGAAAAGCCCTTGATCTCTTTGCTGCGAACCGAATAATTGAACGCGACTGGAGGATTTGTGGAACGGAGACTCTTGGATTAAATGTAGTTGATGATCCGGAGAATCCTTGGTTTGAAAAAATCCCCGTCACTCCAATCATGGACCTACAACTAGATCAAACCGTGATCCAGTCATTCCTCAAACCACTACGAGACCCGTTGCTTCAAGAATTGCAAGCAAAGATTTATGAGGCTCGCAAGGAGAACTGGTTTGAGATCTTTTTGACCGTCTGCATCCTCTTGACCAACGCTGAACGGCTGCTTCAACACTCCCGTAACAATGCTAAGCGATATGGTGTCCAAGTAAGTTCGCGCTGCCGCGTCTTTGCAACCAATCTAACATTAATGTCTCAGCGTCGCTATAACTCCCTCGACCTTGCCTACTCATATTTCCACGCTTGCAAGATCCTCATAGCGCACTTTCGCTTCGTGTGCGCTGGTTTCGTACCGTTATCCCTCAACTGGAGGTCTCCAAAAGCCTCTACCATGGCCCATCTTGACGTCGATCAAGTGAGGTTCATGGAACACATACAGACGAAAATAAGACAGAAAGGTGCGTGGTGCAATGATTCGATATGAATGCTCCTAACATTTATGACAGAAGAGTATCTGCTCAGCCTAAAAGCTAATCATAAGTACGAGTCGGAACTCTACTGGTGCCACCAGCTCTTCTTTGAGAAATGGGATGCAGGCAATCCTTATATCGTAGACGAGAGTTGATGACTTGAATCAAGAAATTACAAAAACAATCACTGATCAGACTGAAGCTTGTCGATACCCATCAGCCTAGAGCCCTCGGCAAACCAAAATATACCCAGATGATGCTGCTAACAAAGTATTCGTGACGTAGGTCCAACCAAGGTAACTCACCCCCAAAGTCTACAGTGGATTATATGAATTCAAGGCCATTCTAGATCTAAAGAGAGCTCCATGCCTCTCCCGTCGTATCATGTTGCGGCTGTATATCTTTGTATACCGATACTATTCATATAATGTATTTTACAGTGTTTCATCCAGGATACGGATGACTCAGTCAAATAGGTCGAAATGAACAATACATTAAAATATTTTAGATTATATGCAACGCTAACCTATAACATGGATCAACGCTAACTTACGAACATGGATGCGACAGATTTTCCTACTAACGCCACCATTAAAGCGAACTCAAGTGTCGAAAATGCGCCATGCAGTTACATAATCAAGCCGCATATGCGGAGAACTAACCAAAGCATCCCCTCTATCATTTAAACTGAAAGTCACAACTGTCAGGTGTGTATAGTGCTTGGTATTATAAATCGGCTCTTTCAGGAATCCGTCTAAACCATGTCTACGCCTTTGTTAATTGACTATCTCAGGATCTCCGCGAGGTCTCGGGTCCAATAATTTCAGTCCTTCATCTTCAATTCCTCAGCACGTCTCACCGTCTTCAGCACATCTCGTCGTCCTCAACACATCTCACTATAATGAGTTGCGCGGGACGGTAGGGTGGTCCGAGGGGTGTGCGGCGAAGAGATTGGTGAGTCGGAGTTGGCTGGATGTGGAGAAGGGGGTCTGGTTTGAGCGGAATAGGGATCTTTATCGGGAGGCGAAGAGGATGGGGGGTGAGGGGTGAGGGAGGAGGGGAGGAGGGGCGCTTGGTGGCGTATATGGGGATAGAGGCGGCGGAGATTGTGGAGGAGTTGAGAGAGGGAGCGGAAGTGGCGGTTAGGAGGGCGGTGGAGGTGCTTGAGGGGTGGAGTGGTAGAGTGGATATGAGGGGTGGGGGACTCTGGGTGGAGAGTGCTTTGGGGGTCTTGGGGGATTTGGAGCCTGGACGTCGCTGAGGGAGCGGGACAGGTCATTCTTTCTTCCGGTAGTAAGGCTAGTTAGTGGGATGGTGCTGAACTGGCTGCTTGGCTAACTGTTGATCTAGCTGCGGAGCATGCATGTGCCTGGCGCTAGGATGGTTTGATAGCAACGCTAGCTGCATTGCTTACTACGTAACCTGCTATGCGTGTCGATTCTAGCTCCAGGAAACATCATTACAATTCTTGGCTATTTTATGGCTATCCTATATGCGCTGAGCGCAAACACCGGCGAACGGATGTACGGAAAAGAAAAGAGGTATGAAGTTGTCTATGAAGCACACTGCTTGTTCGTCTGCTAGTCACCTGTTACTGATCGATTGTCTGCCGGACAAATGCAAAACATTTAAACTTTACCTTTTCTATCTTTCTATAAGCGACGAGTTTAACTTGATGCCTCATTAGAATTACGGATAAACGAGCTACCTTAATTACGAGTCGAGGAAGCCAGCAAGCCAGAAAACCAAAAACCCAAAGGTCTGGTTTTGGCATTCGAGGAATCCAAACGGTGTCTTTTCTATGTGCCTCCGCATGCTTACCTGCTTGATATAACATACAATTATCAAGTATGTAACCATTTTATCACTCATGTCGTGTTACATTCAAAATTTCCTACCCTTTTCAACGCTATAGACATAATAAACGAGATTAAGTAATTGCTTGCTAAGCTTAATGAGGTAGTCTTTTTAATACCGAACTAGCAAATATGTCGAGAAAGCTGGTTATTCTACCCAAACAAGCCTCAGATGCGAAAAGTTACGGCCTCGCAAGCATTAGCATGTTGGCCCGCTTGCTTACTACTGATCCCATAGCTTCTCTACATGGACGGTGGAGTTGTGCCTTGGCTGCATGAACTAGGGCTGCATGCATTGTTTTGGAATCAACGCGAATTGATGTAATTCAAAAGAAAATCCAGACAGGGACCTTGAATACCGCCAATAAGAACGAATATGTACCGCCCTATGATCCAGAGCAGGATTTTAGTCACATGAGACTTTTGGCAAGTGAATATGAAGAGGCAGAGACGAGATCAACAGTTAATAGCAGATAAGCAGGGTATTTGGCGCAATACAGGCGCTGAACCCTATCGTTGGGATTCGTGAAAGAGGTTAGTTTAATGTGATAGGACTGCGCAGAAATCTGGATTCGTATTTGCAGAGTTCATGTATAGGAGAATTGCCATTTATCTAGACAGCCATGTACAATAGCAAGATCTCCGCGGCTACCATAGCGAAGCGCATTGCTCAGCAACTATAGAAGATGCGTGCGGTAGGACGTATGTTTAGCCATGCGGACTAGTTTTCTTTCTTTTTTTACATACTTTTGTTTCGAAAGGCGTCCCTCTACTCCCATGATTTTTGCGACTAATCACTTCTTGCGTGCGACGTATGCATGAGCGGTGATTGTTAAGCGGTTGAAGGAATACTATTGCGTCTCCGCGGGGTCGACAGGGATCGGTACTGCTCAACTCCATGTTTCCTCGCTATTCTTTCAGTCACGCCTGCGCAAACGCGGAGATATCTAAACGACAACCGATACACAAGCGCTCATTGTGTATGGTGCTTATTAATCTGCCGCTAGGAAAGCTTGATTACATGAGCCATGTATGCCTGTTAGTGAACCACCTATCGTCATAGCACAACTGCTTCATGCTTTTGCACACCTGCTTGGCCAGGATTGTGAATCAAATCTTTTGATTGCGGATTATGGAGTACCGGGATATTATAATTGTACCCCTCGCTATTGTTATAAAAGGACGAGGAAGCAATGTCTGTCGTGGAATTCCGTTCATCAAGCTCTCCCATCTTTAGTAGCATCACTGTCAGCCTCTTGAATATATATACATACCATTATTTGCTCAATCATCACTCATCCCGCACCAAATCAATCAACTAAAGAGCAGCCTTCGACCATCCAAACAATATGAGCGATAAACTTGTCTCCGTGGTTGGTGCCACCGGCGCCCAAGGCGGCTCCGTTATCAGTGCTCTTCGCAAAGATGGAACATTCTCCATTAGAGCCATTACTCGAAACCCAAATAGCGATGCCGCCAAAGCTCTTTCATCTCAGGGCGTTGAAGTCGTCAAGGCCGATGTCAATGATTACGACTCTCTTGTAGCAGCCTTCTCCGGCTCGTATGCAGTCTATGCCGTGACCGACTTTTTCGAGCCGTTCGGAAAACTTGGTCCTAAGGGAGCCGTCGAAATCGAAGTCCAGCAGGGCGTCAACCTCGTCAAAGCTGCCGCTGCCACAAGCACTCTCGAGCACTACATCTGGTCGACCTTGCCCAACGGTAAGAAGATCACAAACGGGAAGTTTGTCGTCCCTCACTTCGAAGCCAAGAATCAGATCGATGATTATATCAGGTCGGATGCGGCGTTGCTCAGCAAGACGACTTTCTTATGGGTCACTTTCTATGCTCAGAATTTCTACTTCCCAATGTTCACTCCAATCCACGTCCCGACTGCCGAAAAATACATTCAGGTGCAAAATACGCCTCCGTCGGTTTCAATCCTGTCGATTGGCGACGCCCGCGCCAATGTCGGCGTTTTCGTTAAGGCGATCCTCACACAGCCAGAAAAGACCCTTCCAGCCAAATTCGTATTGGCTTGCGTCGAGGAGACAACTGCAGGGGATATGCTCCAGACCTGGGCCAAAGCGCAAGGGAAAACCGCGCAATATGTGCAGATCGACGATAAGGCGTACTTCGACATCTGGCCTATGTGGGCGGAGGAGATTGGCTTGATGATGCAATTTTGGGATGCCGAAGGTGGGAATAGCTGGAGCGGGGAAGCTGAGATTTTGACTAAGGAGGATTTGAACATCAACGAACGGTTGGTTGGAATTGAAGAGGCGTTCACTACTTTGAAATTCTAACGATGTTAAGTCTGCTGTATCTTTAGCGTTTCTTAACGTTATTACGCGATTCCATTATCTTTGAAAGGCTTTTGGGAGGAGCTTTATTCTAGGTTTTAATTCTTGACCTTTGCCATGTGACTTCAATATATTATGCTAAAACTCAAATGTCCCGCCAGAAGTCGATCTACTAATATGTTAGTCAGCAGATATTTCTGGTCACGTACCTCACTATCAGCCATATTCCAAGGACAACGTCAAACCAAACTTAATTTGCTTACTCAGACCCGACAGACTCCCAATCCTGCTTACTCGTTAAACTTTCTAATCAAGCGTGGTATACATCTTGAATACGGTAAATTAGATCCTGATTTTCTCACAAAAATCATCTTTTGTGCTCACCGTCTTGACAAAAGTTTGGTATGGAGGATGATGATTTTGTATGCTTATCTGAATCGCTCCGTAGGGAGGTATGTCCCTCGCTAAGCCTTGTGGTCAAACAAGCTAAAAGTACCGGTTTTCTACACGGTTTTCGTAAGAATTCTAAAGAGCGCATGATTTTGAAAAATATAAAATACATCAATATACTTACTTAGATTGATTTGCTCTTAGCAACTTATTTAAAGTTCTGAAACTATACTAAAATTATCTACATAGAGACACTGAACGAAATCTTACACTGGATAGAAAGTTCCAGACAGTAGAACGAGTTAAGCTGCGGGTAGGCTTAATGGGTCTGTTTTTGGTTACAGCTGGTATTGTATATAATACTGGGCCCGCACAACTCGTTCCGCCGTCTCGGGGGTAAAGTGGTAGTGTGAAAATACAAATCGGAAAGAGGGGTTAAATCGCCAATCTAGATCCAAGCTTCATTTCTTGAAATGAAACTCCCCGCATAATGGATCAAACTAATATTTGCCTATTCCAGCGCTTTTGGTAAGTATTTTTAATGATTATATAATTAATCAATCAAACCCAGGTAAACGAAGTTCGTGTAACGTCGAAGGCGTCGCTAGCGCGCTTCCAATATGTATTTTTGCAGGTAAATCGGACCTAAGTTTGGCTCTTGTTTCCTAAAGATGACGTGAGCAGCAGCGGTGTACTTTCTGGTCATGGAATTTCATTGAGTAGGAAGACAGAAGACTAGCTCGTATCCTCTGCAATGGTGCTCCTTTTCTTGTTAGAATGAATCCTTCTATATCATCTATCTTAACTCACTATATGCATTCTTTAAGACGACCCATCTGCCCACCTTCCTTAAGCCCCACCTTGAGGCTGCCATCAGGACCCTACGCGTCCGATATCGGAGTGTACTCTTGTTACGTATTTCATCATTCATTACTTCCTCGTTATAAAAGTGTGACTACGCCTTGCGAGTTTAACTTCTCTAACCAGTAGCAGTGCTCGATGGGCTCTTAGAGCTTGCTTTAGATTTGGTTCTGACTAGATTTCGGTGGTCAAGGTCATGAGTGAAAGTTGGGGTTGGTGAAAACACAACATGTCTGAAAGCCCGGAGAGGGGAAGAGCTATGGCTTCTAATGTTGAAACCACAACGACCCAATTGTTCATGTTTATCGATGAAAGTACTGCCGTTCACGGTGTTCACGGAATCCCAGCAAAACGGCGATCATTGGTCCACCGTCATGTAGCAATCAACACCAAGATCCAGAAGAAGCAAAAGAAACTAAAACGGTCAGTCGGGAAGGAATATAGCCAGGCCCAAGTTCGACCTCCAAAACTTCAACAACAGCAGAAACTCCAAGATGATGAATCAGATCAAAATTCGCAAGAAATGGTTTTGGTTGAGGATACGATCAGTCAAATGTCATTAGCAGATCGTATGCGACGACTAGGCCCTCTCAGAGGCCCTCTTCCCGCTGGCAGAAAAGATCCCTTCAGTACGCTCTCTGTTCCTGTTGACAACACCCGTGAACTCGAACTTCTTGACTATCTCACCAATGTCATCTGGCCTGGTTTCTCTGAGTATGACTCCGAGGGAAACTGGAATCCTTTTGCTATTCGATGGTTAAAACGCAGTGCTAGAAATCTGGCTTTGCGCCATGCGCTTCTAATGGCTTCATCATCGCATCTTGAGGCCCGACCTCCGACTTGGAACAAGAATCCGAAACTGATGGCCGAACAGCTTTACCACGAAAATGAAGCCGTGCGGCTGGTTAGACACCAGTTGAGTAACCTTGATTCCACTGATGTTAACGAAACACTTATGATAATCCTGTGCTTGGCTACAAATCCATGTCGCCAAGGTGTTCACCCCCCAGACCCATCACCTTTCAACCCGCCACTGAGGTCATTAAACTGGATTAATGTCTATGGCGCTTCGGATTTTTCGGCAGTGCATTGGAATGCTCTTTTGGAGCTGGTCGAGAAGATTGGGGGGCTTTCTCGGATCAAAGTATACGGCCTGCCCTGGGTCATCTCAATGTAAGTGTTCGTGTTGTTCGCCTTCTAAAATATCTTTCCTGTTTGAGAATATACGGCGCTAAATATGATCACTGTAGGGGTGACCTGCTCCAAGCAGCGGCGTCAATGCGTAAGCCTTGTTATCCAATGCTAAATCCACAGGGACAGGTCCTCTCTTTCGAAAGGCTAGAGAGCTTTGCGGGAGCGTTCGACTTAAGTAATGGATCTGCGAGGCGGGGTTGGGGGTTTGGCTACCTTAACCTGCTAGGCTTTGATAATAGCCACGTTGATCCCTTCCACGATCTCGCCGACTTCTCGGCTACCTTGCATGCATATCATGAAGGTCTTCTTCGCGAACCGGTCCTGACAAGAATTGCGGATAGTAGGAATGCACTTCAACACAGTCTTCTTTCTCTCCCATCCGAGGAAGAGCTTGAGAGAAGTCGTGAACTTGATTCCACTGGGACATCTAAACAGGTCACTTACATATATGAGGCCTGTAGGATGACCGCTCTGCTCTATAGCGTCATGGTTACGTTTCCTTTGCCGCGCTCAAAATACGTACGCGACCGCGTACTTCCGGCCCTGGATGCTGTACTTAGTCGAATTGAGCCTTATTCCGACGGCTACGGTCTCGGGACTATTTATTTATGGTGTTTGACCGTTGCGGGAATCGCAGCTTCTGGTTATCCTACTAGATTACAGTACGCTGAACGCTTAGGTCAAGTCTCTGCTCACTGGGGAATCTGTTCCTGGCCTGATGTGGAGAGAGCACTGGAATCGTTTGCGTGGCTAAAGTGTGCTTGTAGTGTTGGAGGAGAATCGTTATGGGCCGAAGCGCAGCAACTGCGTGAAGCATAATGCATACAAAACCATCCACAGGAAATATTGGAACTTGGGGTTGTTAGCAATAGCTCAAAACCGTATCTGGGTCACTGGGAAATATTTACGGTCTCTGTATAGCTAAGAGCCCCCCCTGGGAACTGTGAAGGTAGTTTCTATGTACCCTCATAGGGAGATGTGGGTTGCCAACCGAGGCGCTCTTCTTCCGCTATCTCATCTGGGCACCTTCATCCTCACGCTTGATTGCCGAAGAAGCACAAGGCGACATGCTTCTGGGACTCAGTGCCATTATTGAGCACTTCGGGTTCAAATTGATCTCTTGTGCCCTTGAGGTTGCGGATCTAGCTCTGAATCATGCCACGCGATTACATTGCACCGGATGCGGGAGTGATACAACATGTTTCTGTCTCTTCTAGACTGCCGGTGGATTTGGGGGTTTAACAGGTCGTCGCTGAATTAGCTTGTAGCCGTCGTAGTCGAAAATGTATCTTATAGGTGGATTTGTAGAATATTTAGGAAGGCGCCAAGGGTTGTGGTGAGGTCTGAATATGAACTTGTTAGGGCGAGAAGAGGGTATACTCGTTAAGTTGAAACTAGGAATTGTTGCACAAGGAGATGATATGTGCGATAGATTTTTGGCGTGTTTTGGGCTGCCTGAGTGTTGATGGCGTTCTTGATTATCTTAACAGTTTTGGGGGAGGCCGGTTTCGGATGAATGTGGGGTGGTAATGATGAAACGCCGACACAGCAACCATGTAGTAGGCGTTAGATTAAGAGCATGTTCAAGGGTATCTAAATACTATTACCGGGGACTGAACCTTCTAGCATGATGATGATAGTAGGACGCATGGATTCTAATTCTTCGCTTTTTTTTCTACGCATAGACATATCTGATCACGCATATCTTAACATACTTTAACTTTCAACTTCTCTTTGCACTTCATGATTAGACATTGTCGCGGTGAATTGCTGTATTACGGTACTGGAGTGCCAAATAGAATTAACTGTCAAACCCTTTATAGAGCGAGTATTAGCCCAGCATGTACAAGATCAAGCCATTTGTGACGATTGTTAATTAGTATTATAGCCATTAGACAATAAGACTACTTCAACCAGCGATGCTTCTCTACCCTTCCAGTAAAAGTTTAAGGGCCGTTGCTTGTGCCTCAAATGCTTCTTGTAAACCTGTTCCATATAGCACCTCTATCGTAGCAGCAAGCGCGCCATTGAATACCTCACGACTCTCGTACAACGCTTTCCCATCCGCAGCCGTGCTGACAGCAGTCCAGCGCTCCGACGATAGTGCTGCCTCCGGAGCTAAGTACTTCCATGCTAGGCGGCCAAGCTCGGGCTGCACATGGGTTATATTTTCGAGAGAATATTGCGTGTGGAGCGGGTTGTCTGGTGTCGAAGCCGAAACAGGAAGTGGTAGAGGGGGGATCTGAACACGGAAGATGAGGCGTTTGTTTTCAATCGGCATCTGTTCTGACTCTGGCAATGGTATGAACAGCTCGTCTGTCACAACCGCTGAGCTTTTGTTCAATTAGAATTGCGAATCCGCCAACATGCTAGGAAATTAGCGTGGTCGTACATACCGTACGAATGGATTCCAGTCTGGGTAAGTGGGAAAGTTGGTTATGGCGTTCCACAACGCGTCTACGGTTGTGTTGATCTCAATTCGCGCGCTAGCATTGAAGACGCCTGGTGGTACATCTGGGAGATTTGTTTGCGCTGCGGCGCGCAAAACGGCTAGGGAAGATAGAACGGCCAACGATTTAAAGTAGAGCATTTTCAGTAGCAGTCAGTGTCAACTAGTAGAATAAAGTGGATTCGGGGCGCCTTGCGTGTTTAATAGGGGTCAATTTCTAGGAATTCAGTAAGCAGCTTCCGTAAAATGAGTCCGAGGACTTCGCCTAGAAAATGGTTTAACCCATTGTATACCAATACTTCAATGTATTTAGGCAAAAAGCTTGCAGCCTACTAGAAGAGCAGGTGCATTGGCTGTGGAAACATGATTCTTCTCAAAAGTGCGGCCCCTATGGCGTTAGGAGGCTTTAGGACGGAATAGCTAATTCTTAAAGTATTATAACTCTTCAAAAAGCATGTAACGATATACCTCAGCTTAGGAGACGTTCTTAGTTCAGGGGCTAATGCTAGCTGGGGTGTTGGTCTGTGATGACCGAGGATAACACGGTTTCACAAGCGAGTGTTCGGGATGACGTCTGCCGCAAGCATCAAAGCGCATATGACTAGAAACATCGATTGTAGCTAGATATACCCCGCGTATGGGATTTCTATAATATTCATGACTACCCATATGACTTCTAATTCTGTTTCCTAGCTACTCCTAACCCCGAAGCCTATATGATGACTTACGTCTACAACTCACAGCTGGTCTGTACCTCTTATACTGATGCAATGCTGAATATTGACAGAATGCGTGCAGGACGCTTTTACTCTCTACCACATCGTCCATGAAGAGGAAATATCATCAAGGTCCTTAATTGGACCAGCACTCCCAGCCCTCGGCCATGCACTTTCTGGTGCTGCCGGCACTGCTATCTCTCACCTACTCATCTACCCACTCGACCTCGTTATAACGCGTCTGCAGGTTCAAAAGCAGTTTCGGTCTGCCACTGACCCTGAAGATGTTGAATACAAAAATATTCGCGATGCTGTCGAGAAAATCTATGCGCGGGAAGGTGGCTTCCAAGCATTCTACAGTGGTGTGTTGCAGGACACAGCGAAGAGTGTGGCAGATAGCTTCCTCTTCTTTCTCGCGTACAACTATATCCGACAAAGAAGGCTGAGCACCCGAGAGAGTTCACGGGTGTTGGCTGTGCTGGATGAAATAGGGGTGGGAATGCTAGCAGGTGCATTCGCTAAACTTTGGACAACGCCTGTTCAGAACATCGTAACGCGAAAGCAGACCGCAGCCATGGTTTCTGCTCGTGACCCCACATCTTCCGCTTCGCCCGAGCTAAGTGCGAAAGACATTGCGCTGCAGATCAGGCATGAGAAAGGCCTTCTGGGCTTCTGGTCCGGGTATTCTGCTAGCTTGGTTTTGACGCTCAACCCGGCGATCACATTCTTGCTACACAAGATATTTTTGAGAACGCTGGTACCACACTCACGTCGCGCGGATCCAGGTGCTCGTTTGACGTTTTTGATTGCGGCTATGAGCAAAGCCATAGCGTCAACTATCACGTATCCTTTCTCCCTTGCCAAATCTCGAGCACAGGTCTCCTCGCAATCGCCCTCTGAGCCGACCGGCGAGACCTCGGAGAAGCCGAATGAGGGGGAAAATCCTGAGGCATCTAAGGCGGTGAAAGCAAGGCAGAGGACCGTGTTCAGCACAATTTTACGCATTGCGAAGACCGAGGGGTTCTGGGCGCTATACCAGGGCCTGGGTGCTGAAGTGTTGAAAGGCTTCTTTTCGCACGGACTCACCATGCTGATGAAGGACAGAATTCACGGGCTTATCATCAGTCTCTATTATTTGGTTCTTAAAGCGATGAAGAAGTATCCAAGTCCAGAGGAAATGGCTAGTGCGGCCTCTAAACAGGCGAAAGACACGTATGCGAGCGGGGTGTCTCAAGCTCGCGAAATTTATCAGAAGGGAAAAGAGATGGCTGGTAGCGCATCACAGCAGGCTCAAGATAGTTTCTCAAGTGGACGCAACCAGGCTGGAGAGATGCATGAAAAGGGAAAGGAGATGGCCAACAATGCTTCGCAGCAAGCCCAGGGCTTGCTTGAAAAAGAGAAAAATGGTGCGAAGGACACGGTGTGGCGTCAGAAAGGGGACAAAAAGTAGTTGCGGCGTGAAAATCATTCAACGCACCGTGCGTTAAATTGGAACTGGTAAAATAGGGCACATGCGGGAGAGCACGTGGGGATTTGACGACTGTATATATCTGTATTTTTTGATGACGCGTAGCTGATGTGTAAATATATAGCAAGGAATCTGCAGCTAATAATTTGAGGTTGATTGATTTGGCTTCTCATCACCTATCTGTTTAAATTAAATATGAAGCGTGACCATCATCCTGAGACGGTTGAGAGTTTTACTTCACCGTTCTATGGGGTAATAATGCTGCAGGTGGTGAAGATGTCGTCACATGCAAGGCCGTTTAATCATTGCCAACTTGCCGTCGCAGTTCTGCTCTTGAAAAGAGCCCCAGGTTGCTTAGCAGATTTTATGAAGTATTGCGGAACGGCGATAAGTAAGAGTTTGCCTCTCTGACAAGAAAGCTCCAAAAATTTCCTCGTATATTTTGTCTTAAAGTCCATCAGAGAGCTCAACTGAAATGCGCATGTTGAGGTAACGATTAAACAGACCGGCGCTTCTGACTCGCGCCTGGACAACGCAGATGCACGCTGCAGGGCGGGCGCCACCCCCCGAAAGCAGAAGGCTGGGGCACCAAACAACCGACGATAAACATCACGACCACCAGCGACACCGCCACCCACCACGATACCAGGACCTCGAAGGGCTATATGGATGGTAAGAGGAGGTTAAGCGTTTGAAGAGCAAGAAAGACCCCGGCATAATAGGACTACAATAGCCGCATAACAGCCCTGGACATCGGCAGCCTGGAAACTGAAACCTTAAGATATTCGGCATACACCATACACCGGGCAGGAACGATCACGGCCATTCTAACAAGATATCAGCAGCACCCACTGGACCATTACGACAAATACCTTTCGGAACATCTTTACATTCACCGATATTGCGAAAATATTCGGCGCGATCGATCCACTCTGGCTCCCACGGCTCATAACTCGCATACAACGAACGGCGCATTCACGACAACATGACATTAGCAGACGAACCCCCTTCGTCACCCTCAGGCGGCTGGAATAGTGTGCATGAGGAGTTGGCATATTATAAATCGCAGTATGAAACCCTGGAAGTCGAGCTCCAGGAGTTTCAGGCGTCGAGTAAGGAGCTAGAGGCTGAACTCGAAAGGGACGTAGAAGAGAGCGAGAAAAGGGAACGGCAGTTGCAGGAGAAAGTGGAGGGACTGGGTTTTGAAGTTGAAGAGTGGAAGGTATGCATATTCGTAACTCTGGTTAAGGCCGATCAAGATTGGTCGCTTGCAGGCCGTTAAAAGCCATTTTGGCGTTATGCCTTAATGACAGATGCTAATATTGATCATCACTAGACGAAATACAAGCAGAGCAAAGCCGAGGCTAACAACGCTCAAAATACTCTTCAAAAGGAAATCACAACTCTCCGCGATGCTCAACGGACACTGCAACTTAAGCTTCGCGATATAGAGGTTGCAAACGACGATTTTGAACGTCAAGCACGCAATACTTCATCATCTTTGGAGGATCTGGAATCTAAGTACAATGTTGCGATCGAGCGGGGTGTGATGCTAGAAGAGGAAATAAAGGTGGGGGAGCAAGAAAGAGAAGCGCTTCGGATAGAGACGCAGCGGCTTAGAGATGAGTTATCAGACCTGAAGATTGAGGCAGAGATCATTCAAGAGAAATTACGCCTTGCGGAACAGACAATCCAGTCACATCATGAACGAAAGACTTCACACTTTCTCTCCACTGAAACGCTGCGTCCGCGTTCACCCCTCTCAGAGACATCTACCTCCGCAACGACGCTTTCTTCTCCTACCACCTCCACACCGCCTCAACTTAAACCGGATACATTGATGCCAGAAGCTACACCACCGTCCCCGCCGCTCTCCGAAACCTCTGCAACACCGAAGACTGTTCCCTCGACTCCATCACTCGTCCGCAAACGTTCCATCGCACTCGACCCCTCTATGACCCCTCGCCCCGGCTACTACTCCTCACGTGCGCCACGACACTCACGAGGCCCTAGTATACCAGTCACATCAAATGCAAGTGTGAACGGTCGGACAACTCCATCGATTCGGAAGACTGCGGCTCCAACATCGAACGGACCGAAGCCTAGCAATGTCAATAATGGAACTCTACCAAGGTCTGGCTCTCTATACCAGATTCGAGGACTAATAGGAAAGATGCAGAAACTCGAAGAACGGGTCCACTCTGCGCGATCGAAGCTCCCCGCTCCAACGTCGACACCGCCTCGAGCGAGTCCTCGGAATGGGAGTGCACTAGGTCATCATATACCCAACACCGTCACGGTGCGCAGTTCACGCAAACGCAGTTCAGCTAGCACTGCAAGTTCAATAAACGGTGGAGACACGCAAAGTAGGCTATCGTTTGGTATATCGGCGTCATCGGTAGGAACAAGGGATGTGCCGAGTAGGCCAAGTAGCCGTGCTTCCATGGCATCTCATTCTGGGCTGCAGAGGCCTCCTAGCAGAAGCAGCATGTCTGGCGCACGCACGCCGCTCGGCCACTACTCGTCGACTTCCATCTCCGGCGTTAGCGGAGTGGAAAGCCGCATTACGCGTCCACGTAGCTCGATGAGCGGGAGCTATGGCGGGCATGGCCATTCCCACTCGCAGTCACTGTCAATAAAGAACTCCCTGCGCGAACGAGATGCCGATGGTGACAACAATAGCGATGGCAGCGGAGCGAGCTCTAGGTTCGCGACGCCATTGGCGAGAAGGACGACACTAGACAAGAGTGGTATTACAAGCATTCCGACACCCAGCGGACTGCCGAGACGGCAGAGCGGTGGCGGAACGGTGAGGAGGACCAGCATCGGCATTGAGGGTGACATGGGCCCGCCGGAGCGGCCCGGTAGGCAGAGGAAGTTGAGTGAGGTTGGCGAGACATACTAGCGCAGGAGCGGAGGAAGGGATGTAGGCTGGGTTGGGAAAAGATGGACAGGGAACAGAGACGAACGGGTAGTCGATGTGGATACGTATTCTTCGGTGCATATGATTCGTCGCGGTATACCTATGAAATTTGGCATGGCTTGGAGTTGTGGGGACAGGGTTGGGTGGTGCTTCCTTGGTCGTTACATTGGCATCGTGGGAGTGGGAAGTTTTTCACGCGGGTTGATGACACGATAGGAGGAATTGCACATACAGAGAGGGTTTGGATGGGGGATTAATCTATGACACTGCGTTCTGCGCAGGGGAAGACGGCGACTCAACTTTCTTATGTTTGGTCCTGGGGATCGATGGACTTGTCGTAGCCCAGTTTAGCTTTACAGCGCTCATCTAGAACGAAAGAGGTTTAAGGCTCAAATAGAAGCTTTTACGACATGCGATTCCGACATAT
The DNA here is from genome assembly GCA_001692915.1 of Glonium stellatum. NCBI lineage: Eukaryota > Fungi > Ascomycota > Dothideomycetes > Gloniales > Gloniaceae > Glonium > Glonium stellatum. The sequence goes on along the minus strand of KV748986.1, from coordinate 12,806 downwards.
GTGGCTTCTAACATATGTCGTACTGCAACTCGGTCTCAGAAGTACATGGTAGTTGAGGTCATGAGTACCTCGATGTCTCCCAGGGCTGTCACACCGCACAGACCTGCAGACCTCGATTTTGGTTGCGTATGTGGTCGCAAGCCAAAATATAAAATAATTTTGCCGCATTAGAGGTCAGTGCTTTAGACGTATGTAGAATCTTCGATACGCCTGTCGGGCTATGAATCTCGATCTGAAGAGTTGCCGTGGTTTCCTCTACCCAATACGATGAGGCTGAGTGAGCTGTCACTGCTGACTGCTCCCGTGCCGTAGATCGTGAGCCGGCTCCGCCAAAGGAGCGGAAGGTTATTAGACATGAAGCTCCACCAAGGCTGAGAGATATTTTGTACAAATCTTGGCTTCCGTAGAGGCAACCTGGCTAGCCTGCATCCAGCTGCGCCCGCTAGTTGCAGAGGGTAGGCTGGGGTTGTTATTGGCAGGAAGGCGAGGATGGGGATACGGACGGAGTCCGAAGGCTTTGGAGTGGAGACCCGACCGAGTCGAATTTACTTGGGCAAGCCATATCGAACTCGTAGAGCGAGTAGATTTCCCGAACCGGGTCCCTGACCATTACCCGGTGGCTGTCTGCTGCCTTGCTATATTTGGCATGGATGGAGGATCCACTGCCGGGGTGTAATCTGATAGTTGTATTGCGATGTGCTCGATTCCACTCTCTATCGAAACGCTTCGGCACTGGAGTGTCCATGGAGCGGTCCTGGGTCCCGACTAGCTAAGCGCATAGAGAGCTGTGGATAAGGGTAGAAGACAGGTGTAGCATTTGACAGCACTGCGCTCTTGTTTCACGCAGTCAGTGGCGTCTGGTCGGCAAATCTCGCTCTGGTAGCCTCCCCAACCCCAACGTCAAGAAAAGCTTCGATCAGGGATGTCCTCCGCAAGAGACTAAGGAAGCAAGCCCCAACAGAAATTGGTAGCAGAACAACACAGTGCGCCGTACACACTCCCAATGGCCTTCCCCAGCGGGCAGGGCTTAGGCAGCGTCATGTAGGAAAAGGCCCTACTGATGCCGAGAGGTGCATGCTCGGGTTCCGTCCCAGGCACGTCGTTCTGCACTGTGGCTTGCCTTTGGGGGTTGCACGCACGGAGGTTTCGGCGAAACCATTGAGAGAGATGGCGCGCCTTACCCGGTACGGCAACGTTGACGATGCTCGACGCCGGGCTTCAGCTCAACAGCTCGGGAGAGCTTGGGGTGAGCCGTAATTAATACATGGCAACCTTCGCCCCGAGCAAGCCGCTCCTTTAGAAATACTTTCACTGATAAACCATTCGCCCGCTGCTCCTGTCGCACTTGACTTTCTCCCTCCCGTCCTTTTTGCGACATCCTTTTTCCTCTTCTCCCTGCATATAGACTTTTCCTTGAATGCGCAGGTACACGACAGTAGCTCGGCCTGGTTACTGTTGCAGCATTCTCGGCGTTCCCTCCGAGATATTTTACTACTAATAATACTCTCCCCATATACCAAGGTTCCTCTTGGGACGAGCTCTGGCCAATATCGGCGTCATCTTCGCTCTGGCGGTGTAATAAACTCTAAATTACTCGCGAAACGAAACTTGTAAAAACCGCAAAACCCAGCCTGCCACTGCTTACTCTACACCACACGCTCAGTCCACGGGCCTCCCGACAGACACAATGGCTGGCGCAAATTCGAATGGTGTCAACGGCACATCTCGTGCCAACGGCGCGGCGAGTTCGGCTGCTGCGAAGCACGATTTGCCTGCACATTTCATCGGTGGAACTCACCTAGAAGTAGCTGCACCGGGTAAAGTGAAAGACTTTGTGGCAGCGCACGGCGGTCACACTGTTATCACAAATGTGAGCAATTACTGAAATGTCTCGAGATTTTGGGCGCGAAAGGAAAAGAAAGGGCTAATTAGAGTTCTCCGACAGGTGCTTATTGCGAACAACGGTATTGCGGCGGTCAAGGAAATTCGATCGGTGCGGAAATGGGCATACGAGACCTTCGGCGATGAGCGGGCTATCCAGTTCACCGCGATGGCCACACCGGAAGATTTACAGGCAAATGCTGAGTATATTCGTATGGCGGATCAATATGTTGAGGTGAGTAGAAGACACTGGATATTGGAAACAAGTTCTCTACGAAAGACCGGCGCTGATAACTGACGATAGGTTCCTGGCGGGACGAACAACAACAACTATGCCAACGTTGAACTCATCGTAGATGTTGCAGAGCGAATGAACGTACATGCAGTCTGGGCAGGATGGTAAGGGCTACAATTCATCCGTGAAGTAACCTGGATTCTAATGGCTATTTAGGGGACACGCATCAGAAAACCCAAAACTGCCCGAATCGTTAGCAGCCTCTCCAAAGAAAATCGTCTTCATCGGTCCGCCAGGCTCCGCTATGCGATCACTGGGTGATAAGATCTCTTCTACGATCGTTGCGCAGCACGCAAAGGTTCCCTGCATTCCGTGGTCAGGAGAGGGCGTCGATGAGGTCAAGATCGACGAGAAGGGCATTGTCACAGTAGAGGACCACATTTACGACAAGGGTTGCACACACTCGCCCGAAGAGGGATTAGCAATGGCGAAGAAGATTGGTTTCCCAGTTATGGTGAAAGCTTCAGAGGGTGGTGGCGGTAAGGGTATTCGTAAAGTTGATTCGGAAGAGAACTTCGAGCAACTATATCGTGCGGCCGCCAGCGAAATTCCCGGTTCTCCAATCTTCATCATGAAGCTTGCTGGAAGTGCAAGGCATTTGGAAGTCCAGCTCCTCGCGGATCAGTACGGAAACAATATCTCCCTCTTCGGCAGAGATTGCTCAGTTCAGCGACGACATCAAAAAATTATCGAAGAGGCTCCTGTGACAGTTGCTAACCCTACGACTTTCCACGCCATGGAGAAAGCAGCCGTGTCTCTTGGTAAGCTCGTTGGTTATGTCTCCGCAGGTACCGTCGAATATCTTTATTCCCATGCGGAAGACAAGTTCTACTTTTTGGAACTTAATCCCCGTCTCCAGGTCGAGCATCCTACGACTGAGATGGTTACTGGTGTGAATTTGCCGGCGGCACAGCTTCAAATTGCCATGGGTCTTCCCCTTCACCGCATTCGGGATATCCGGCTTCTTTACGGCGCTGACCCTCATCTTGCCACTGAAATCGATTTTGATTTCACAAAGGAGGCCAGTTCACAGAACCAGCGACGACCGACTCCAAAAGGTCATACAACTGCTTGTCGTATTACATCCGAAGATCCAGGTGAGGGCTTCAAGCCTTCCAGCGGCACCATGCACGAGCTCAATTTCCGAAGTAGCTCGAACGTCTGGGGTTACTTCTCCGTCGGTACTGCTGGTGGTATTCATAGTTTCTCGGACAGTCAGTTCGGTCATATTTTCGCTTATGGTGAGAACCGGACGGCGTCGCGAAAGCACATGGTTGTCGCACTGAAGGAATTGAGCATTCGTGGAGACTTCCGAACAACCGTTGAGTATCTCATTAAGCTGCTTGAGACACCGGCTTTCGAAGATAACACAATCACCACTGGCTGGCTTGATGAGCTGATCTCAAAGAAGCTGACTGCCGAGCGTCCTGACCCAATAGTTGCCGTCATTTGCGGTGCCGTTACGAAAGCACATATTGCGAGCGACATCTGCATAACGGAGTACAGGCAGAGCTTGGAGAAGGGTCAAGTTCCTTCGAAGGATGTTCTGAAGACCGTTTTCCCGATCGACTTCATCTACGAAGGCTACCGATACAAGTTTACGGCCACGAGATCGAGCATTGACACCTACACGCTCTTCATTAATGGATCTAAGTGCTCCGTTGGCGTAAGGGCTTTGACCGACGGTGGTCTTTTGGTTCTTCTCAATGGCAAATCTCACAACATCTACTGGAAAGAAGAGGTTGGTGCTACTCGCATTAGCGTTGATGGCAAGACATGTTTGCTTGAGCAGGAAAACGACCCTACTCAGCTCCGAACACCCAGTCCTGGTAAACTTGTCAAGTTCACAGTGGAAAATGGCGAGCACATCAAGAAGAACCAAGCTTTTGCCGAGGTTGAGGTTATGAAAATGTACATGCCTTTGATTGCTCAGGAAGATGGTGTCGTCAATCTCATCAAGCAGCCGGGAGCAACTCTTGAGGCTGGTGATATTCTCGGTATATTGGCGCTGGATGACCCCACCAAGGTCAAGTCTGCACAACCATTCCTCGGTCTCCTTCCAGAATTTGGACCGCCTCAAATTATGGGTAGCAAGCCAGCACAGCGATTCACCTATCTCTCGAATATTCTTCAGAACATTCTCCAGGGTTTCGATAACCAGGTCATTATGCAGAGCACACTTAAGGAGCTCGTTGAAGTACTCCGTGATCCGGAGCTTCCTTATAGCGAGTGGAACGCTCAAGCTTCTGCCCTTCACGCACGTATGCCACAAAAGCTCGACACCATGCTTTCTCAAATTGTAGAGAAGGCTCACAGCCGAAACATGGAGTTCCCAGCCAAACAACTGACCAAGACATTTACTCGATTCATGGAGGAAAATCTTCCTACCGGTGATGCCACATTGCTCAAGACTGCTTTGGCTCCTCTTAGCGATGTTATCAACCGCTATAGCGAAGGCCTCAAAGCACATGAATATCATATCATGATTCAATATATTGAGATGTATTGGAAAACTGAATCGCTTTTCTCATCTCGCAACTCGAGAGATGAAGAGGTCATCCTTAAGCTTAGGGACGAGAATAAGGACAATATCATTAATGTTGTCCACACTATTCTCTCCCATACCAAAGTCACTGCGAAGAACAATCTTATCATTGCTATCCTCGATATGTACAGGCCAAACAAGCCAGGTGTCGGCAATGTCGCGAAATACTTCAAAGAATCTCTCAGGAAACTCACAGAACTTGAATCGAGACAGACTGCCAAAGTTTCGCTTAAGGCTCGTGAGGTTCTTATCCAATGTGCTATGCCGTCCTTAGAGGAGCGTATGTCACAAATGGAACATATTCTTCGCTCGTCCGTTGTGGAATCACACTATGGTGAGACCGGTTGGGATCACAGAGAGCCCAGTTACGATGTTATCAAGGAAGTTGTGGACTCCAAATACACTGTGTTCGATGTGCTACCACGCTTCTTCGCACATCCCGATCCTTGGGTTGCTCTCGCCGCTCTTGAAGTCTATACCCGACGCGCATATCGTGCTTATCAGCTCAAGGAGTTGCATTACCACACGGAGACCGATGCTCCGTTCATTCTCTCTTGGGACTTTGCTCTCCGCAAGGTCGGCGAGTCTGAATTTGGCCTCCCTATCGAGTCTTCCCAACCCTCAACACCGGGCACTCCAGCTGATATGTCCTTCAAGAGCCGCATCCACTCTATCAGCGATATGACTTATCTTCAGAACCGAATGGAGGGCGAGCCTACCCGAAAGGGTGCAGTCGTTCCCGTTGAGTATCTCGACGACGCGGAAGAATATATTCAAAGGGCCCTAGAAGTATTCGCGTCCTCTGCTGCTCGTAAGCCATCCAGTTCCAGCGGTGGCATTGCGGCCGATCTATCTATGAAGCGCAAGCCAACCCATCCCGCTCCCAAGCCTGAGAATGACGATGAACTCACTGGTGTGTTGAACATTGCTATAAGTGATGCTGAGAGCTTTGATGACAAAGAGATTCTTGCTCGTATCCTCCCAATTGTCAAGGACTACAAAGATGAGTTTCTTGCTCGACGAATCCGCCGTTTGACATTCATTTGTGGTCACAAGGACGGTACCTATCCTGGCTACTACACTTTCCGTGGGCCTAACTACGTCGAAGATGATAGCATCCGTCACGTTGAGCCTGCTTTGGCTTTCCAGCTTGAACTGGGCCGTTTGTCTAAGTTCAACATCAAACCTGTGTTCACTGAGAACCGTAATATTCACATTTACGAGGCCGTTGGCAAGGGCGCAGAAAGTGACAAGAGATATTTCACAAGGGCTGTCGTCAGGTCTGGTCATCTCCGGGAAGATATTCCCACTGCGGAGTACATGATCTCTGAGACTGACCGTCTCATGACTGATATCCTCGATGCTATGGAGATCGTTGGTAACAACAACGCCGACATGAACCACATCTTCATCAACTTCTCAACTGTATTCCCTCTCGAGCCATCAGAGGTAGAGGAGGCCATCGGCGGTTTCTTGGAGAGATTCGGCCGTCGTCTCTGGAGACTTCGTGTCACTGGTGCAGAGATCCGTATCATTTGCACTGATCCTGCAACTGGTATTCCCTACCCGCTCCGTGTCGTTATCACAAACACCTCTGGTTACATCATTCAAGTTGAACTGTACGCCGAGCGCAAGTCTGAGAAGGGCGGCCAATGGCTTTTCCATAGCATTGGTGGAACCACAAAGATCGGCGCAATGCATTTGCGGCCAGTGTCAACGCCTTACCCGACTAAGGGCGCTTTGCAGCCGAAGAGATATAAGGCCCATATCATGGGTACTCAATATGTGTATGACTTCCCAGAGCTCTTCAGGCAAGCGGTCGAGAACAGCTGGACGCAGGCTGTTGCTAAGCATGCTCATCTCAAAGAGAAGCAGCCGATCAAGGGCGAGTGCATTGAGTACTACGAACTTGTTCTTGACGATAATGACAGCCTTGCTGAAGTTAACCGTGAGCCTGGTGCCAACACAATTGGTATGGTTGGATGGATCGTGACTGCCAAGACGCCCGAATATCCTCGCGGCAGACGATTTATCATCATCGCCAACGACATCACCTTCAAGATTGGTTCCTTCGGTCCTCAAGAAGACAAGTTCTTCCACAAGTGCTCCGAGCTTGCTAGGAAGTTGGGTATTCCTAGAATCTACCTCTCTGCCAACTCTGGTGCCCGTATTGGTCTAGCAGAAGAGCTTATCCCACACTTCTCGGTCGCTTGGAAGGATGAGTCTAAGCCTGAAGCTGGCTTCGACTACCTATACCTCACCCCGGAGAAGCATGCTCGCTTTGTAGAAGGAAAGACAAAAGACGTCATCACCGAGGAGGTTAAGGTCAATGGTGAAGTCAGGCACAAGATCACGACTATCATTGGTGCCGAGGACGGTCTTGGTGTTGAGTCACTGAGAGGCTCAGGTTTGATTGCTGGTGAGACCTCAAGAGCGTATGAGGAGATCTTCACTATCACTTTGGTGACTTGCCGTTCTGTTGGTACGTATTGATCATCCCCTATGACACTGAATTTACTAATTCGTTTAGGTATCGGTGCTTATCTCGTCCGTCTCGGTCAGCGTGCCATCCAGATTGAAGGCCAGCCAATCATCCTCACTGGCGCTCCTGCCATCAACAAGCTTCTTGGCCGTGAAGTCTACACTTCTAACTTGCAACTTGGTGGCACTCAGATCATGTACAAGAATGGTGTGTCTCATATGACTGCCGATGATGACTTTGAGGGTGTCTCCAAGATTGTCAAGTGGATATCGTATGTGCCAGACAAGAAGGGTAACCCAGTCCCCATTTCGCCTACAACCGATGATTGGGACCGTGATATTACTTTCTTCCCACCGCAGAAGCAACCTTACGATGTCAGGCACCTGATTGCCGGTAAGGAAGATGACGAAGGTTTCTTAGCTGGTCTCTTTGACCGTGGCTCTTTCGAGGAGGCATTAGGTGGCTGGGCAAGGACTGTCGTTGTTGGTCGTGCTCGTCTTGGTGGTATCCCAGTTGGCGTCATTGGCGTTGAGACTCGATCGGTCGAGAACGTCACACCAGCCGATCCTGCCAACCCCGATTCGATCGAGCAGGTCACCTCCGAAGCTGGTGGTGTATGGTACCCCAACTCTGCCTACAAGACCGCACAGGCAATCCGCGACTTCAATAATGGTGAACAACTTCCATTGATGATCCTTGCCAACTGGCGTGGTTTCTCTGGTGGCCAGCGCGATATGTACAACGAAGTTCTCAAGTACGGTTCTTACATTGTTGATGCCCTCGTCAAGTATGAGCAGCCCATCTTCGTTTACATTCCTCCGTTCGGTGAACTCCGTGGTGGTTCTTGGGTTGTGGTTGACCCGACCATCAACCCTCAATACATGGAGATGTACGCTGATGAAGATTCCCGTGGTGGTGTCCTCGAGCCGGAAGGTATTGTAGGCATCAAGTTCCGCAAGGAACGCCAAATCGAAACCATGGGACGTCTGGATCCAGTATACGGAGAACTCAAGCGCAAACTCAACAATCCCGCCACTCCACAATCTGAGCTAACAGCCATCAAGGCTAAAATGACGGAGCGCGAGAAACTCCTTCTGCCAGTTTACTCGCAGATCTCTCTCCAGTTCGCAGATCTCCATGACCGCGCTGGCCGCATGCACGCTAAGGGAACCATCCGACAGCCTCTCCGCTGGCAGAACGCCCGTCGCTTCTTCTACTGGCGTCTCCGCCGTCGTCTCAACGAGGAGTACATCATCAAGCGCCTGGCGCATGCCGCGGCTCCTCATTCGACCTCCACAACACCTGATGCCACCACTCGTGCTCGTAGCCTTGAGATGCTCAAGGCATGGAGCGGCATTCCCAAGTTCGATGACGATGATATGAGCGTTGCTATTTGGTACGAGGAGAACAGGAAGGAGGTTCACCAGAAGGTAGAGGCGCTCAAACGCGAAGGCGTTGCTATGGAAGTCGCCACCCTGCTCCGTAGGGACCGCGAAGGTGGTCTGAGAGGCGTGGTTCAGATGCTCGCGACATTACCCACAGGCGAGAAGGAGGAGGTGCTCAAGGCGCTAGCCAGGGCATAAATTACTTTATCTTAAGCTTGCCTTAACCTGTCGGGGAATTCAACAGGGGACAGGTCTAGAGGGGAGATTGTATTCTATGGTCTCGGGTTGTCTTTTCTATTGAAACTGGATTATTATAGCTTTCTTTTTTCTCTTACCATGTCAAGGGCGCTGGGTTCATAGGAACTTACTCTTCGTGTTGTCACTTGGTGGATTGATTTGAGGGCGTTGGGTATTTCTCATGGCTCTGGCTTATTCGAGAGATGCAGCGATTTTTCTGTTTTTATTAAAGTTAAAATGTGGATGGTGATAGATGAGTGTCATTGTAGTATGGATTGGTACAATCATGCATTGGTATTTTTAACCTTTCTTGACCATTTTGCTTGTGATTTATTGACTTCTTACTTTTCATCTTATTTCGACCCCGTCTGTCCTTTCCGTGTTGGTGTTTGATGTTCCGTGACTGCGTGTAAAAAGTCCTTATCTGCGGAGCCCGCTCACTGGAGAATTACGAGCTTTGCAAACGCCTATATAAAATGGTCTGCAAGAGCGAGTTGGATGAAGAGTACCTCTATACCCCTTGAGGTCATTTGACACGGATTCGGCCGGTATTTAAGACTTTCTGCACAAATCCGTTTATAGAACACCTTGGTATATATGCTATGATACATCAGAATTAAGCTCACACACATCCATATTGCTAAGTTGCTCTACAAATACGCCTTTAACTTATTAATCTATTTGCAAGAGACGGTCCTAGCAGCCAGCGAATTAACCGGGCGCTATTACTCAGATTTAGAATGCTTACGTAAAAGAAAAATAAATAGGCCAATACACTGCTAAATCCGATTCCTTCCCCGCATTAACCTATCATTGCGATGTCTATCTTAATCTTCTACCTTGCCTTGTTCACGATACATGCGGATTCGGCGGATAATCTCTTCAACAGCTTTCCAGATCCTACGACGGTTGTGTAAACCTTTTAGATCGCTCCAATGCCGGGTGATATCAGTATACAGTTGATACCAATTAGTATTTGCCACTGGTAAAGAATAGACTAGAGTTTTCAACGCTGCGGCTTGACTATCAAGCAATGAGTTTGGCCTTCCCGCAACAAGATCCTGTTCTGCTTGAATCCAGGCTTCCACCATTTCTGGAATTTCCTGCCTTATAACGGTGCGGAGAGTCGTCAGCTCTTGGTCTATGGCTTCCCTAGCAGCCTTTTCTTCTTTCAGGCTGGCAGCCGAAATTGTGGTCCAGATATAAGGAACATCGTTACTCCAGACTTCCCACAACCAAGGCATTTCTTCTCGAAGCAATCGATGCCATAAATAGATTGGGAGCTGTCGAAACGCCCGGGTTGCTAGCCGCAAGTTGGCAATTTCCTTTGAGCCGAGATAACCTATTACTTCCATTCTAAGTTCTACCGGTAACGCCTGGAAGAAATCTTGCGATGCCTCAGAAGAAGTCGTACGGGAATTTGAACTCGATCGGTAGATTGAAGGGAACTCAGGGAGAGAGAATGCTCCTGCTCGGGTGTTGAAAGATGGACTATCCTGAATAGCCGACCGTAGCGATGGGCCCAGGCGGGGAATGAAGATTGGATTGGTTGCGAGATACTCCAGCCCGGTTTTATGCTCCCACCATTGACTGGCGCTCCTGCGTACATTCGGGTCGTGTGGGAATGTTCCAACGCTGAGCCATTCCCCTTCAAGATTGTACCAGCTCATGAGACCATTTATATCGATATGACCAAAACGAAGCCGTGACAGGCGCATGAATATGTCGAAACAGGCAGTGTGAAAAGGCATCGCCACCTCATTATCATACATGTGCTATAGGTTAACAAGAAGAGCAAGTTAGCGGAAATGCTTCACTGACAATCGAGCATGAGAAATTGTTGCTCAAGGATTCTCACAATACATGGAATGTCATCGGCTTGAGCTCTATCCACCCCGTGGCGAGCTGGTATTAGCTTTGGAGAGTCTATGTCACGTGACGGCATATGGTCACTGATACCTGTCAAGAAATAGTTGTTTTGAAGTTCGAAATCTTGGTCATCTGGCTCAGGCCTCCAGTTACTGCCTTTGCGCACAAGGCACTGAAGTGTATTGCAACCTTTCATTTCCTTGGCAGTGATGAGATAGCCCTTATAACCGCTCTCGTTCTTACAATTGGGGCCGGCCACATGCTCATACTCAATTTTAAAGGGGTGAACTGCTCCTAGGTTAGCAGAGCACTATATTTAATGTGATGAGGCTGCAAAGTCCGGCTTTCATTTTTACCTTGACCGTTTTTACCTTGGCATAGAGTACCCCCCCGGAGCGGCTCTTCTTCATCAAGATAGTCCGACAGTAGTAACTCCTCTTCTCTTGGGATCTCCTGGCGGTGTTCCGGAGTAAGGCAATCTGTAAGGAAACTAAACCAAATTTGTCCTTGAGTATCGTCATTCATCTCTGCGTCACTACCCTCTCCACTCAAGTTCTGCACGAGATCATCATCCGACTCGTACTCATACTCTTCATCCTCCGTATTTTCGTCATCAACATAATCTGAGTCGTCTTCGTCTTCGCCTTCAACATTATCCACAAGGTTAATTAAAGCTTCATCTCGTTCATGTTCCATCCAGCACTTGGGTTTTCTCACAGCAATCTGATACCCATCTTCAATGGTACAGCTAGTATACTTACCACTAGCCAGGGCAAAGCCGTCCGGACCAGTAACTGACGTCCAGCCTTCAGATTGTGGTTCACCCGGTCGCCGGATGCGGCCAATGTTGAAGGAGACGCCGCATAGACGACATCGTACTTCTGAGTAGCCCATCGCGGGAGCCAAGTGAAATAATGTGAAAAACGCGTCTACATGCTTCACTTAAAGATTTGAAGCAGAGAGAACCGTGTTTTAGAAGGAATTCATGAGATTTACTTTCCTTAAAGGTTCTCCTTTTCGGGTGGTAGCGGAGAGCAATCTTTAAATAGAAGCCGTTAGGATGGATCTACCGCCTAAAATAGATGAAGCGTGCTTGGCATCTTGTCCTTTGCGGAGTTGCTGCCTATATGGTCAGCTTCCATCCCCCTCCCCTTTTCTTAAAACAACATTTATTTTCGCTACGACACACGAGCCTTTACCAACCGTCGTGCCGTATCCCTTCCGACGGTGGCGTCCTACAAAACTTGGACCGTGCGAGAACATCAAAACTCGACTCCCATACCTGCGTGCTCCCCATCATAGAGCTAGCGCTATTGATTCTATCAGCTCTCACTTATCGATAACCGTAGGACGAAATCCACCGTCGGAAGGGACAGTCCGAACGTGCAGCGAATGACTAGCATAAGATATATAATTCGTATTCCTCCATCTTGTTTTCGCTAACAAGCTAGCCAAACAAAGGCCATAGAGAGATAAAAACACGAGCAATGCTGACCAACGCTAGCAGCATGAAATTACTCAGATTAGAGAAACAATCGGAGCAAGAAAGCTGGATTTGCGATTATTGAAGGCCACGGGTCTAGCAAGAGCTTTAGGTTTAGGGCGTTATTATATAATCCTCAAACAGCTACCCCTATTTAAGCAAATACCATGTTAACTCTTGCCGTGTTTCTTGTACCCTAAACCTCGTTTCATCGGAGTGAGCTCGGAGCCATGTGTGCAAAGCAATGTTAGTAAAACTCAACAACTAAAATAGGGGTAAGGTAAACACTGAGAGGCAAGGAGTTAACCAGTCTAGTTCAGCCGTTTGAATGCATCAGCCGTTGGAGCTTTTAACAACCTCCGATGGGTTTGTAACTTTATATTCTCATTCTTAAGCCCAACCACCGCTAGGTTTGAGTCCTTCAACGATGGCTTTGAAGCAGCCATAGGCAGCACAATGGGACGAAAATGGCCTGCAAGGCCGTTTGCTAAAATCCAACCGCTCTTAGTTCAGGCCATCAAACCACCGTCAATGATCTAGACGGTTCCTGTGATGTATTGTGAAGCATCACACAACAGCCACGAGATCAACGCTGCTACTTCTTCTTCTGGGGTAACCGTCCAGGCGCG
>KV748981.1:17852-41874 GCA_001692915.1 Glonium stellatum | reverse complement strand
TGTCGGTGCTCGGGTTGTCGTGGTAGGTGTTGGTGGCGGCGGAGGACGAGGAGGTGTCCGGGCGGTCGGGGCGGCCGCCGAGGAGCGCTTCGCCTTCGGCTTGGAGTTGGGCGAAGGAGGAGCGCGCGGTGGTGAAGGAGTCGGCGTCGGCGTTGGCGGTGTTGGGTCGGTTGCTGGTGAGAGAGCGGGTGCGTGGTTCGTTGGTGTTGGTCCATCCTCCGCTTCGTCGATCTGGTGAGTTATCGGCGGTTGGACTCCCTTCTGGGGTCATGAAAGGATTTGCGATGCCGTTGAGGAGGATGGAGGACCGTATAGAAAGAGTTTTAGCTATGCTACCGCCGTTGGAATGCGCTGAGAGGTTAGATCGCGTACTTCGTTCGCTGAGATTTGACCCCGTGCGGTCGGATTTTGAAGGCGAGTTTCTGCCTCCGGAGTTACCTGGACTAGAACTACGTGGTATAAGAGCACCCACAGCATAGTTCCCGTCGTTCCCTCCAGTTTGGAGCTGTGCTGATCGTTCGTGTACAGGCGATGCGGGTGCAGATTGGGTAAGAAGATCTCGGACAACCTTCCCTTCAACCGGATGACCGTCCATACCATTGGAGTTAACGAAGGGATCTAGAGCTGGAACTTTTGAGAAAGCAGATATTCTATCAGCAGTTGGCGCGGAACGTTCCGCCATCTCTGGTGCGGCGCCTGAGAACTCGTCCTTAGATTTCTCCTCCTGCTCATCTTCCTCAAGCTCATCGATCGGATGAATATTTCCAGCGCCTCGCATACGTGGATCAGGTCGTGGTAAGTGGTGATTCCCTCTCCCATGAAGACTACGACGTAGGCCTCTCGTAGGGCTAGGAATTTCGACAAGTAAGCCAGTCCGTTCGGCTTCATGCCCTTTGGCTCTTCTCCAGCCTTGAGGAACGGAGTTACGACCAGTTGGGTATGGGTATGGACCGTGGCCTGGACCAAGAGGATCGTCCACATATTCTCCAGCGTCTATGTCTACATCTCGACTATCAATCCCGTTTCCTGTTAGCCCTTCAACATGATATCGGTGCGCACCAAGTGCCAAATCCCGGAGCTCTTTTTCACGAAATTCTCGCTGCTTCTTTAGTCTTCGAGAATACCATAGATAGAATACCAGCAATCCAAGCACAGCGGCACAACCAATTGCAACGCCAGCTCCGAGTCCGGCTTTCTGGGAAATAGTTGAGAGGGGTCCAGAGCCAGCCGTCTGTGGTAACCTGGAAGCCGTCGGTGGAGGTGAATATTCAGATAGCCAGGCTGTTGATGTAATGTTGTAGAATAGTGTTTGAGTATTTGCGGTTTGACTAGTCCGTCTCCAGCGTGAGTTGGACGAAGCAGGGATGGAATATCCTCCAATAATCATCATAATCCCACCAGGAAGTAAAACCGCGCCATGACCGTATATTCCGGTTCCAGTACTGAGGCCGGTACCAGAAGTTGTAGGGACAGTCCAAGCCCACGAGCCTTGGCCGCCGTATCCCTCACCGACGTTGAGAATAGCCAATTGAGGATCTGCCGGAGTGTTGGTGTCTCCAATCCATCCACCAAATAGCACAATGGTTTGGCCATCAGGAGCCAAAATAGCAGTATGACCAGATCTCGGTTCAATTTCTGTAACATCAGTTCGGGCAGCAAGGTCGGTACGCTGAGTGTTAGGCTGCTCAACTGGGAGAAAGGTCCAGCTCTCCTGAGGGAGAGAAAAAAGAGCTACTTGAGACATATTGATGAATGCCGCGTTTGTATGGCCTCCGACTAAGACGAAGTTTTGCTGCTGAGTCTGCGTGCCGTCGCTTTGGTTCGCATAAGCAGGTTCTAACCCGGTGATAGTGAAGCCAGCTTCTGCGATTGGAGGTCCTCGGCTGGAAGATATCCCAATTTGATAATCAATTGCCTTGGAAGATGATGCCGTTGGCTCAACGTTGACCACGAGGTTCGAATAGTTCGCTGAGGCCATCCAAGAGTCCTGTGTTGCGTTTTCAAAAGGACACATCCCTCCAAAAAGATATATTCCCGTATTAGACGCATCGCCTTTGACAAAGATAGAGAAGGAGATTCCAGAATTGAGGAAATTTGCTCCAGCTACCGAGCTATTTTCATCCGCAATTTGCTGCGATACCTGCTGTTGTTCCCAACTCCCATTATGATGCGGTGACGCTGAATCTCGAGTAAACGTCCAAAGCTCCGCTCCAACAGCACCTGATGCACAATCTCCAGTGTATACGGTTATGTTTCCGCCATTGTCCACCACTGGTGTAAAGGCTTGCGCTGTATCCGTTTTTAAGAAAGGTAAGGACGGATACAAAGTTGTGAGTGGCAGACTCGAGGGTTGTAGCGTCGATGATATGTCTAGGGTATCCAGTTCGAATTGTAGGTCGGAGGTAGTTGAGGGTCGGAAGATATAGAGAAGGGCGTCATTCTGGAGGATTCGGGTAGGATTGTAGGGTAACTGCGCCACGATGGGAGAAAGCAGAGAGGTCAAGATGACAATGGAAAGGCCTAAGCCCCTGGATATCCTCATGTCTACTATAGCCGGCGAGTTGAAGAGGCGGTGAGGTTAGGGTAGGGTCCGGGAGTGTATTAATATGATATGTATCTTGAAATCATGGTTTAGTATACCACCAATCCGACCTTAGAATGAAGAGTTCGAGAACGAGAATATAATATGAAGAAGGCGTTGGAGAGTAGTAGGCGCAACTCGAATGCGGAGAAGATATGGCGATCGTAGAGAGGGACCAACAGTGAGCATCTGGGTGAAATGCTGAACGCATGGTTGTCAAGATGGCTGGCCGTATAAACAGAGGCCCAGCCACGAATTACGCAACACAGGCCACTCTGATCTCCGCGACCATCAAGCCCTATCGCGGCTACCAATCAGTCTATCACTTAACAGCCCGAGCTCCGCGTCTCACGCCATGGCGTTGGCTGGGCGCATCACATTGGGGAAACTCACCGATTCGAGGCGCCCGCAAATACGCCGTCGCCTATGGCAACTACGGGCCGCGGCTGGCCTGGAAAACGGCTGCACCGAGCTATGCAACCCCCCCGTGCCCCCCATCTCGCGTCAGTCGAATCACCGCCCTGTTTACACAACCTCGCCGTATCATGAGCCGTCGCGTCTTCCCATACCTGCACGGCGGAAAGAGATCAAGATATCCATTATCTCCCACATGGGTCATGCGTGAACCGTCTGTCCCCCACTCGACACGCTGCCAAGGTCCACAGCTCTCACGCGTCTCTTGGCGTGCCCCTAGCACTAACATACGGAAGCATTCGGAATGGTCATGCCTCGCCACAGATGACCTCAGGCTAATTCCTTTGTTCAGTTTACAGGCCTTGTACCATTTCCAATTGACAGTTGCACGGGTTGAGCTTACAGGCTGCAGAGAGCCCCAGGAATCCTGAGGGATGCTGGTTTCAGCTTAACTTCTCCGTACTGTTAATGTACTCGTGCTAACGTGGAAATCTCGAGAGGCTCTTTTGGTTTGATAATATTGCTGGCAAAGAACGGTCTGTAGAATGATGGATGGCGAGTGATTCTGAGGAAGAGGATGGTCTGTCTAGGTATAAACAATCTACCAGTTATCTTGAGCCCTTGATTGTGTCGGTGCAAACCATGCATCTAACTGGCAGGGCCTATCTTCAGTAGCTAAATCTCATCCCTCCGTTCGCACATACCACGCTCCCAGTGCTCCACCCGGATTCCGGCAAGCACAGCATTGCTACTACACCCGCAATCTCCTCGTTATACGCTGGTCGTCCCCCAGAGCTCTTCGAAGACTCATAAACCTTCTCAGAATCAATACCTTCTCTAGCCGCTGCTAATGGTGTCGACTTTAGGAACGGGCTGATTTTCTCAAAGAATTCTGGCCCATTGCCCCAGTACATATCCGTGCCCACAGGTCCAGGGTTGATTGCATTAACCGTCGCTCTCTCGGATAGTTCTCTTGCCCATGTCCGCGTCATCGCTTCAAGCGCTGCCTTTGTGCCTCCGTACACGCTCTGTCCTATGAATCCTAAACTTGAGCTCACGCTAGACAGGTTTACGATACGTCCTGAACGGTCGTGTGGAAGATACGACATTGCTGCCTTCATTAATAGCAATGGGCCTCGCACGTTGACATTGTATTGCTTCGCGAACTTTTCTGTATCTGTTTCCTCAATATTCATATTCCCGGCTATGCCTGCGTTGTTGATGATAATATCCAGCTGGAATTTCTGGGTCTTCGGATGCTGGAAATGGTTCTTGGCCACCGATACAATATGAGCGGGACCGGCCTCGGAACCCATGTCTGCTTGCACAGCAACAGCTTTTATGCCATGTATTTCCTGCAGCTGAGTAGCGAGCTCTTCGGTCTGGGCTGCGGACGATTCAGAGGTATAGTTGAGGACGAGGGAACAGCCTTTGCTTGCCAGGTTTTCGGAGATAGCTGCGCCAATGCCTTTGCAATATTAGCTGCTGGCCTAGATTATGTTTCGAGGACTGTTGAATTATTCCGTACCTCTTGAAGCACCCGTCACGATCCCCACCTTGCCTTCCAGCGCTCTTGGCCCGCTGCTCCCACTACTGAGATTGGTTGAAGCCACTCGGCTGAACTCTGGTCGTGACATGCTGAACGATTTTGCGATTGGGCTGAAAGTGAGAGGGTTGTATGTTGGATGCTTCAAAGCAATCTAGAGCTCAACGTTTGCTCATCGCCACCGCGGGGCAAGAAGTGGAGCATATCGGCGCACATTCGGCCGGACATTATCCACTTTCTTCCCGCGGGACTTGAGACTGAACCTCATCACCACCTCTATCTTTATCTGTTTAGCTGTTGAACCGTCTTCAGGAATAACTCAATTGACGCCGGGAGGTGATGACTACTGCAATATGGGACTGAGATCGACTTGAGAAACGACGAAAGCAACCCTTGGCACGCTTACGAAGATTATTCGTTTCTCGGTCCGGAGTTTTGGCTCCCTGTTCTGTCAGAACGCTGAAGAACGTCTCCGAATCCTCCTGGCAGAAAAGATAACGCGCATTGGAGTAGATCATCCCCAACTCGTTCGAGAGAATTTATTGGGTAACACGGAAACTTCCAATCATCTGAGTACTAGTATAAGAACAAAACAGGAGCCACCACGTAAGACTGAAATTTGTACTAAGGCTCAAGGAAAGTTCTATTTGGGGCTATCTAGCTTCTTCATATTTCTCATGGAGGACACTGCGCCGAACTGTTGTTGTCATTTTGCGTAAAGTTATCCTGTTCTCATGCCAACCATTAAAACGGGCTACACAGACCCGGGAAAACCTCCACAACCCATTGCTATTTCCTTTTTTTTTTTTCAATTAATTTGTCGGGATCTCGACTCTGTTCCTTTAACAGGCCTTGTTTTCACTATACCGTACTGATGCTTTTGACATGGTGCTTTTACTGTAATAAATGATGGAGCTTCGTATTCGTATTAAACCAATCTTTTAATCGAATTCAGAACAACCATACCGAAACAATATTTGCATTTAGAGATTCTTTACAAAAATACCGCCATCTGGGCTGCTTCCCTTAGCTTAATGGCTCAGCAGTACCCCGCGGGGAAGCTCCGCTAATTCGAGGGTGACACGAATGTGGAATAATTTTGACTGCATAATGTCTACCAATCATCACCTAGTATCAGAGCAATCATGCGAGTCATGGAGGTTGGCCGAGGCTAGTGATGCTTTTAGACGCATAAACTTTCTAGAGAACTGCATTTACGTTTCAATTTGGCGTGGCTTGAGTTTGAGAATCGAGTTTATTCGTCGTCCTTGACATTTCCTATCTATCACATTTGATGGGCATCATTTTGGTTCAGCACATTCCCAGATGATGGGCTAGGGGCTAGAAGGTCTTTGTAAGTGTACTGTGTTCTTTTTTCTTCAAAGAATAATGCTGAAATGCAAACAAAGGTTCTAAATGGTGAGAGCAGAATAAGTTTACAACCAGGCTGATGAGCGGGGTTGGGCAAGTACGGACGATTCCAATGGAAGCTTGTAAGGCAAACTCCAAGCTAGGATGGTATTTTTCAAGTCTGCTCAGGGGCCTATCTGTGGTCTTAGCTTACTATTCGTACAAGTGCATGCACCATTACACGGGAGGGGTCTGGAATCCTTCACGTGATAGCTAGGGAGACCAATCGGGGAGCAGTAAAATTTCAGGCAAGCTGGAGGGGCATTCTCGCGGTGCCTAGAAAAATTGTCGCCGAATTGTACGCTTGAGAAGAAGCTGTAAAATGCATGTAAGCAATGCATCTGTACCTTAGGTGCAATTCCTTCCTCCTGCAATATGAATAGTAGTGAGTCATGTGTGAATGTATCGCAAGCCAGCGCCAGGAGATGAGTACAGCTTCCTGCAGATCAATCTCGCATCCCCACGACTAGCAGAAGCAATAAACTGTCAGCCAGCTGTCCCGGACTTTTGTGCAAGAAGTACGACGAAGCACGCAAAGCGGTGACCCGAAGAGGTTTAACACCTCCGAAATCCGGGCGCTGATGCAAAAATCTCACACAATCTTATCCGCCCACAAACCTTACTACAAAACATCCCACTTCCCTCCTCTTCGCCTCCCCTCCATCACCACCCCTCCTTCCTCCTTCTTTCCCTCCCATCTCTTCAATCCACTTCTTCCTTATACCCGAACTACCTCTTTTCTCCCCAATTCCTCTTATATTACACCACAATGGTGCAATCATCCGTTCTTGGTTTCCCCCGCATGGGTGGTAACCGAGAATTGAAGAAGGCCAACGAGGCATACTGGGCAGATAAGCTGTCTCGGGATGATCTGCTGGCAGAGGGCAAGAGACTTCGTCTTGCTCACTGGAAGATTCAGAAAGATGCTGGCGTTGACAGCATTCCCAGCAATGATTTCGCCTTCTACGACCATGTCTTGGACCACATTCAAATGTTCAATGTAAGTGCTTACATGTTTCGGGAAATCCCTCGGAAAATCAACTAACAAATTACAGGCTATTCCAGAGAGGTATTCGAAGCACGGTCTTGCACCAATCGACGAGTACTTCGCCATGGGCCGTGGTCACCAGAAGGACGGCATTGACGTCCCGAGTCTGGTAAGACGGTCACATCCATTTGCCATGGCTCCATATGTTCTAACTGGCAGTACAGGAAATGGTTAAGTGGTTCGACTCAAACTACCACTACGTCAAGCCCACATTCCAAGACAACCAGACCTTCAAGCTCGCCTCAGACCCTAAGCCAGTTCGCGAGTTCCTTGAAGCCAAGGAAGCCGGCATCATCACTCGCCCGGTTCTCGTTGGACCTGTCTCATTCCTCTTCCTCGGAAAGGCTGACCGTGATCAAACCGTCGACCCAATCTCCCTCCTTGACAAACTTCTTCCCGTCTATGCCGAGCTCCTTGAGAAGCTCAAGGCTGCTGGCGCCGAGACAGTCCAGATCGATGAGCCAGTGCTTGTGTACGATCTCCCCCCTCGCGTCAAGGATGCTTTCAAGCCTGCGTATGAGAAGCTTGTTGGCGACAAGTTCCCTAAGCTTGTCCTTGCCACCTACTTCGGCGACATTGTCCACAACTTCGACGTCCTTCCCAGCCTCCAAAGCTTATATGCCATCCACATCGATCTCGTCCGAAACCCCGAACAACTTGAGAGCGTAATTGGTCAGCTCGGTGACAAGCAGACACTTTCTTGCGGTGTTGTCGATGGTCGCAATATCTGGAAGACCAACTTCAAGAGGGCCATCGAGACTGTTGAAACAGCCATTCAGAAACTTGGAAAGGATCGTGTCATCGTTGCCACTTCCAGCTCCCTCCTCCACACTCCTCACTCTCTCGACAGCGAGAAGAAACTCCCGGCTGAGGTTAAGGAGTGGTTCTCTTTTGCCGTACAAAAGACCTCTGAAGTTGTCGTCATTGCAAAGGCCGTCACAGATGGCCCAGCATCCGTACGAGAGGACCTTGAGGCCAATGCAAAGGCCATGCAATCACGCGCTTCTTCCGAGCGAACCAACGACCCTCAGGTCAAGGAACGCCAGAGCAAGGTTACAGATGCCATGCATGAGCGTCAATCACCCTTCCCTGAGCGTTATGCTCAGCAGAAGACCCACCTCAAGCTCCCTCTTTTCCCTACCACCACCATTGGTTCATTCCCCCAGACTAAGGAGATCCGCATCCAACGTAACAAATTTACGAAGGGTGAGATCACCGCTGAAGAGTACGAAAAGTTCATCGAGAAGGAGATTGAGGAAGTCGTCAAGATCCAAGACGAGCTCAAGTTGGACGTATATGTCCACGGTGAGCCAGAGCGAAACGACATGGTCCAGTATTTCGGCGAGAGGCTGAATGGATATGTCTTTACCACCAACGGTTGGGTACAGAGCTACGGCTCACGCTGCGTCCGCCCACCGATCATCGTTGGTGATATCTCACGTCCAGCTCCGATGACCGTTAAGGAATCCAAGTATGCCGCCTCGATCTCCAGCAAACCCATGAAGGGCATGCTTACTGGTCCGATCACCTGCCTAAGGTGGTCGTTCCCTCGTGATGATGTCCACCAGTCAGTGCAGGCTCAGCAACTTGCTCTTGCTCTGCGAGACGAAGTTGTTGACCTTGAGGCTGCTGGAATTTATGTCATCCAGGTTGATGAGCCCGCTCTCCGGGAAGGTCTTCCCCTTCGTTCTGGCCGCGAACGCGAGAACTACCTCGCATGGGCCGTAAACTCCTTCAAGCTATCCACCGCCGGCGTGAAGGACTCCACCCAAATCCACTCTCACTTCTGCTACTCCGAATTCCAAGATTTCTTCCATGCCATTGCCGCACTCGACGCTGATGTCCTCAGTATTGAAAACAGCAAGAGCGATGCTAAGCTCCTCAAGGTCTTCGTTGACCAAGCTTATCCTCGTCACATCGGTCCTGGTGTCTATGACATTCACTCGCCCCGTGTCCCGAGTGAGTCAGAGATTAAGGACCGCATTGAGGAGATGCTTGCGTAAGAATAACCCCTCCGTCGTTCCCATTTACTTCATGCTAACATTATCCTAGGTACCTCAAGCCAGATCAGCTTTGGGTCAACCCCGACTGCGGTCTGAAGACGAGACAATGGAAGGAGACAAAGGCTGCCCTCACCAACATGGTGAACGCTGCCATCTTCTACCGCGAGAAATATGCTTCATCAGCATAAACAGCACTCAACAGCTGCGCGGTTTTCATAGGTAATAATGTGTTACGATATCAAAAGTTCAACCTGCATAACAAGGACTCATTGGGGCATCTGGGGGGGCATGAGCGATCTCAACATCGGCGTTCAATCAATGGGGTCTTTTAGGTTCTTCAGGTTGGCGAAAATTTTTGGGGCATGAAAAGTTCTTGTGAACATTCAACTGGATAGTGAGTGGTTTACAGATGATAAGAGCGAGAGGGATCCTTGCTCAACCGGGTTATCCAAGCGCTCGCTATTGCTGCTTGAGCTGCTGTGCATGATAGTCAGGGCTGTAGTAGTAATAAGCCCTTGACTTAAAATAAAGATACCAAATACCAGAAGACTTAACACCTTCACACTCAATTGCTTTTAATCATGCTCTTCTCTCCCCGGAATATCTGCATCTCAAGCCCGGGAATGGGTAAAATGCTTTTGACCTCGGTGAAATGTATTGTGATCCGTGCGCAAACTCCATAGTTTCTAGATGGCACTTGTCGACGAGTCCAGTATCACATACATATTATGTACAATTCTACCTATTATTAATATGGCAGATATGGCAGCGCGACTGGCCTCTCTACGCTCGATTGTCCCGACGCTCGAGTCTGCGCTACACTCGTTCACCTCGTCGTCCTCGAACTTCCGTATTGTTCAGACCATTAACCCCTCCGATGTCCCACCGAAGACGCTCTACATTCTCGATTCATCTTTCAACCCACCTTCAATTGCCCATCTTGCTCTTGCGACTTCCGCTCTATGTATCCCCTCTCCCTCAGATGCACAGCCGCATCGCCTACTCCTCCTCTTTAGCACTCACAATGCGGACAAAGCACCCAGCCCGGCTGGCTTTGCTCAACGCTTAGCCCTCATGACTGTGTTTGCAGAAGACTTATCACGCAAATTACCTTCATCTTCTGCTTCTAATAACTCAACATCTCTTCCTACACCTCACTCACAAGATCAGCTAGATTCCTCACCAATTGCCATTGACATTGGCCTCACTAAAGCGCCTTACTACACCGACAAATCCGCGGCTATTTCTGCTGCGCAGCCCAATCCATACCCCAGCAACCCTACGCATGTCCATCTAGTGGGCTATGACACCCTCACGCGCTTCGTCGCTGCGAAATACTACCCCAACCACAACCCACCGCTCTCTGCATTAGCGACTTTCTTCACTGCCGGACACAAACTGCGTGTGACACAACGTCCGTCTAATCCTATAGATGGCTCGTCGTCACAGTATGGCACTATTGAAGAGCAGGCTGCATTTTTAGAGAATCTCAAACGTGGTGGGTTGGAGAGTGAGGGTTTTGAAAAAGCGTGGGCGGATCAGCTCGATATGGTACCTGGGGATGAGGGCGTCGGGGTGAGCTCAACGAGAGTTAGGAAGGCGGCGAAGGAGGGAGACTGGGATACTGTGGGAAAGCTGTGTACCGAGGGTGTTGCGGCATGGGTGAAAGAGATGAGGCTATACGAGGAGGATGCGAGCGGCGCGAAGATGGCGTGAGTGGCATAGAGACCGATTTAGTGCCAACCGAAAGTTATTGCCGTTTCAGCAGCGCTGCAAAGAACAAGAAATCAGAAGAAAACACCTCATCATCTACAAGAACATGCTCATCACATCTAACACTATTTCTCGTCTTGGAGAATATAATCTTACTAACCTTTACAGACGGTCTCTCTTGGGGAAGTCATGATGAAGCCAACATCAACATCAACATCGTGTTTCTCTTTCCTTGTCATCGAGGAGATATATGGGGAAAGGGCACCTCGTAGCAAAGAGTTTACCTATCCTAAGATTCTTCGTTCTTCCAATTCTCACTTCATTTTCATTTCATCAAGCTCGTCTCACCGTTAAAGTTCTCAATATTGCCAACCTTTCCAGCCTGACTCGTCCCTCCTTTCACCCATCAGTCTTCTGTATGCAGTAGTATGGAAGATGCCCGCGAATCTTTGCTGCGCAGCAGACCAACGCTCTGGCTCGTCATCTCCAGAACTCCCAAACGCTCGGCTTAGTGAGAGTACACCTGCTCGTCGCCCATTATTGCCTTTAAGGGGAAACTCTTACGGTTCAAGGTTCACAAGTGCTCAGTCCGAAGATCTGCATGAGCTTCGACAAATTTTTGACGGTGCAGTAACTGAATATAATCCTGAGTCACCAACTAGGTCAGGGCGCGGGGCACGAACTAGCAGCTCCTCGCACAATCTCCAGAAGATCAGAAGCGTTCAGGCACTAATCAAGAAGAAGTTATCTCGGGATCTCTCGAAATCGAGATCGAGCATATTGACTAAGGGACCGCCCAGCCACGCAACAGGAAACGAAGGCGATCACGGCACTGTAATAAAAATAAATAGGCAAGGCCCCAATACGGATGTGAAAATAACTAAAGAAGATCTCCGCAATGACCTGCTCAGCGACAAGAAGCCAGAAGAAGGTGGCTACGATCCTGATGCTGAAGTTTTGGACGACATTGTCAAACGCCTTGACAGGAAAACTCCAACAAAAAGGACAAGCATTCATAGCATCGAATGGAACACGAACTCTCCGACCCAGTGAGTCAACTCTTTGTAGCGATGATTTCCCCTGGTATGTTTGCTGATCGTTTATTTAGTAATGACGGGACACCGGGCTCGCGCACTCTTCAGCATAGTCGTGACACAATAGGAGTCAATCAATTCCACTTTAAATCCCTCTTCAGTAGCTCAGAGAATACACCAGGTCGACCTCGAATGCCTCAGTACTCGAGCTCGCCAAATCTTCGTGACAAAAACAAAGCGAAAGCCCGTAGGCTTCGGCGTTCACACTCAGCTACATCGATTGAAGTTCCCACAACACCAACTTTGCAACCTATCCGTCTTCCGAGCATTTCGTCGGTTGATGCCACTCCATGGTCTTTATCGATAGTTGAAAGCTTACGTCTTTCTGCATTTCCCTTGCCTCCAGGCCACCCAGTTGTACAAGAGATCGAGAGGCACTCGCAGTCATTTGAGGATAGCCAACGAGCAGATATTACCGATATGCTTCAATTCGAAATCCCCTTTAAGGAAAACCAACCTCCTAACGAGACGACGGACGAGGTGAAGAATGCATATATGAGCAATACTACCACCCAAGCACCAGTAAGAAACACCGAAACTAGTGACAAGGAGAACTTGGCCAAGTACATGGAATCGGAAGAATACCCGGACCTACAGTCTTCAAGTACTTCCATACATCTCTACAATATGAGGATCTCCCAACATTTACGATCCGCTTCGGTGATGTCTTCCACCCCTTCATGTCAGAGTCCACGGTATTCACAACATGGCCGAACTCGTTCAAGTGTAAGTAGTGCCTCGAAACATCCCCCAAGGGTCAGGCATGATCGAAAAACTTCAAGCTCTGGATTTGCAAGTACAAAGATACCGATAACCTGGGGCCAAGTCATCAGAACTGGATCTCATGATCAACCCGAACTTGAACGTCAGGATGAAACCTCATCGGTATATTCTTCTCGTCCCCAGAGTCCGAGGGATAGCATCAGTGAACCTACGACCAATGTCTCTTATGTATTCAGTCAGGCAGAAACAACAATGAACACTACCCTGGATCTTACTGATCATGCCTTTGCCATCGTTCAGGAGCCCTCCATTCCTAGTAAGCCGAAGCCGTCAGATGGGCCCTCAAAGTCTGAACCTTTTCTTGTTGGTGAACTTCCTAGGCCTTCTCCCAGCAGTCAACTACTTGAATCACCAGCCGCAATGTCAGTGAACTCTAGTACTAGCAGCCTCCGCAAAGTAAGCAAATTCAAGGAAGAGTTCAGTCCATCTCCGCCCAGTAAAAAAGGCAAGAAACGCAAGTCTGCTTTGACATTCCTACGGCCGAGACCAGATCTTCATAGCAAGAGTGAAGCCTGTTTCTTTGATGGACCTACTGATAACAGGGAAACCTCTCGTGAGAGAAGACTCTCTCACTCTTTAGTATCCCTGAAGGCCGAACAAGCAACACTAGAGCATAACCACCATGATACTTCGCCGATGTGGGAAAGGGCTTTGAAAGCCTACCAGGAAGAAAGATCCACCATGTTCCTATCCCCAAACAAAGCTTTGGCTGTTAGTGGAAGCCCCTTCCGCGAACGCAGCTCTTCAGTCGGCAGATTAAAAGCTCCTTCTATACCCTCCAATATAGATCCACTGGAAATACCAAAATCATCCCCAGGCGAAAGTCCCGCACACAGCCCAACAGTGTGGGGCATCTCTGATCCTTTCGCGCCTAATTCTACAAACATGAAAGCAAGGCTACATGGCAAAAACAAATCATCATCCTCTTTAAAGGCATGGAGCCGCTACCCCAGCCACACCCGCGAGCAGCGCACTAGGAGTGCTAGCCACGAAGATAAAGTCAAAACGCGTGACTTTGCTTTCGAAACCAGCTCCGCAAAGCTTACTAGCTCTGGCAGCGATAAAGTGAGAATTCCGACCGGCAAGAAAAAGAAGACTTTCTCGGGTATTTCCAAAAGCAGTAGTATGACTTTCGGCAAGAATTTCCTCAAGAATTACACCAGACTGTTTCGCTCCCAGAGCGCAGAGTTTCGGAAGCATGGACACGGTCATCGCTCATCCATCACGACGGGCGGCTTGCTAGATTATCCAGAGCTGGAGATACTGCCTGAAGTTTGGCACCGCGGCGTTGCCGTAGCAGAAGAATCGATTGAATTGGCCGAGTCGCCCGCTAAAGATCATGATACGTCTGTTGAACCAACCAGTATCATTGACGATACTAAAGTCGAGAGCCTTAGACATTCAGATCCTGTAGAAAATCAAGCGCTTCATGTGGATGGCACCGCTGATGTCTTTGGCCCTACGGTTAACGCCAGAGCGTGGTCACATTTCTACAAAAGCTGCGTCGATTATCCGCGTAGTACCAGCATCGACAGTGATGCGTTCGTCCTTGGAGTGAGTGAAAGTAAGGGCTTTCTACCACAGTCCGAAACAAGCAAAAGCCTGCCGGCGAGGTTGAAGCATATCAAAAATGACAGCTTAGTCAGCGTTTTGAGCGAAAGAAGTGTTAGTAGTGTGAGAAGAAGTACGGTAGATTTGGTCCAGTCATTACAGCAGGTGGAACGGAGAGAAAGAGAAAGGGTATTAAAAATGGTAGGAGTAAATTGCAGTGCCTAAGCCAGTGGGGTCGTCGGAATATGCTTGGTTGGCTATGGTTTCGAGGTCTCGCTTGCTGCTTGGGCAGAGTGCCTTTAATTTGGTGGTGATGGTTAAGCTAGTACTAAAAGTGGGTTTAGCATACCGGAGATTGAGCTATGAGGCATTCGTTGGAGCATAGATATTTTCTACCTATCATTCCAACATCAATAGAATACTAATACAATTCGTCTGTCTTCAGTTGATTCATCAAGAACTCCTGGCTACTATCTAAACTTTGGCTTTCGCTCCCAATCAATATTGCCTATTCGGAGCAGGTCAATGCTTGGCGGTATC
Source organism: Glonium stellatum (assembly GCA_001692915.1). Classification (NCBI taxonomy): domain Eukaryota; kingdom Fungi; phylum Ascomycota; class Dothideomycetes; order Gloniales; family Gloniaceae; genus Glonium; species Glonium stellatum. Next base: position 27,191 of record KV748981.1, on the reverse strand, counting down.
GAAGAGCCTCACCCGAGCTCACACGCGCAACTTAACGAAGTCGGAAGTTTCAGTCGACAACCGTCCCTTTCTACACACCATTGACCCATATCCGTTCCATCGATCAGCAGCTACTGAGCTGAGGGATCACAATGGCCTCTCAAAAGGCCGTCGCAGCCTTCAAGGTGGGTCTTCTCTTCCTCAAATTCGCCCACCACAGCAACTATAACCTCACAAATCCATACCCACACCTTCCCTCCCTATGCCTCCGAGGAGACAATGAGTCTCTTTCCAAGTGCTCCCGCTAACCGTGTCTCGACGGCAAACAGAAATACACCGTCCAACCCACGGGCCTCTACGCCCGCATCAACCGCCTTTTCGCCGTGGACTCCGGCCGCTCCACCGGCGTGCCTCTGAACCCGCAATTCCGCAACCCGCCGCCGGGTGCGCAGGACCCGAACACGTACGATGACCCAGTCACCGTCCCCGCGGCCGATCTGGCGGAGAACCCGTACTGGAAGCGCGATGTGCGGAGACGGTACCCGAGACTCAGCACTGTCACACAGGCGGATGTGGTGGGTCTGCTTGAGGTCGGGAGCAAGGCCGCTCCGAGGGTTGAAGTGAGTAGCTTTATACGTTTGATGCTGGTGAGGGCAAGAGCTGATGTTAGGTGTGGCAGTTGATTGGGGAAGCTGGGCAGAAGCAGTTGGTGGAGGTCAAGTCGCAGGGGGAGAAAGGGCTGGCGGTACTTTTTGAGAAGGAGAAGAGCCTTGCAAAAGATGTGCTGGGCCCGGGTGGCATGCCGCCACTGCCTAGCGGACTACATTCGATGGGTGTAGAGGGGAAGAAGCGGTATGAGCTTTTAGAGGAGCAGAGTTATGGGGGCGGGTAAGTTGACCGTTTGGTGAATACAGCGGCTATAAATATTTGCTAATTTTTGCAGCTACCCTTGTAGAACATTTCAGTGAGCAGCGATTAGAGAGTGGGGATATGGGATTGAGCGGAAGTACAGCAGCCCTTGATTGTATATAAGTGGAGATGAATAGGGTTTTTGCGGCCGTAATCTTGCTTGAACATAGAAAATACCAAATATCTAGTAAGTTTGCTCTAGCATTCTGTTAGTCCTAAATACGCGTGGTTGTGGATACTCTCAAGCAAAACAACGGTAATAAAGCCAGTAAACAAGTTGAAGAGTAATAAGACATGAACCTGACAGCACATCCTACCTCTGAAATTCCATCAATGCTTCATGGAAGTTGCCAACGCTTTCATGCGTTATTGAAGGGTGAAGTGCATCGGCCAAAAATTCACTCTAGTAGTGAAACCATATGAACAGAGATGAGTTTCGTAGAGGCGCAATATCTAGATAGCAGCAATTGTCTCATTGAAGTCTTTTAATGACCATCGATGTCTCACCAGCACTAACCTCCAAACCTCAACAACGTCCTTGAGCAATGGCTATCAAAGAGCAGTCGGCTTCAGGTCTTTCTCCCTACGAAATCATCTTCAGTTGCTCGGTCTGTCAAGCAACTATATCAGAAATCTACTCGGAGTCTGAGAGCGCCCGAGGCATTCGCGACGGCCGCAGCCCTGACGATCGCGTTGTTACCAAATTATGGCTCACGGAATGCGCGCATCTTACTTGCGTCGAGCATCTCGAAGGTGGAGGTTCGCATTAGACCCCTTGATCACTCGAGACGTAATCTAGGATTTCTGTTGACTTGATAATGAAACAGGCGTGCCTTTTCACCCAGCCGGCGAGCAACCTCGCGCATCATGCCCCTTATGCGCAACTGAGAAGGATGACAAACAGTTAAAGAGGTTATACGCGATACGAGGGCGCTGTAAGGGAGAATACGATGAACCAATCCCGGCTGCATGGTTTGATACGCCGCCTGTCACGCTTGGTGGGTCTGGGCCGGGCATGGAAGCATTGCAAGTATGTCTAAGTTTTGCTATGCGTATCTAAGGTAGACAGCTTATATTATCTAGTTTCAATATCTGCAACTCATCCGATATGGCACGGAGATGTTTCTCAAACAGCAACAAGACAAGAAACTTTTAAAAGACGGTCAGGAGAATCTCGATGCCTTCCAAAGGTCACACGACGCCATGGAGAACCGGATTAATGATCTAAAAGCCGACATTATCAAGTTGAGAGAAAAGGAGGCCGAGCTTAAGCGGTTGAAGGAGAAGGAGCCTGCGATTCGCCATTACTTGGGGGTTGTGAGTGACTTGGCAAAGTATGCCCTCAACACAAGCCAACCCTTGCAGCTTTACTAACTTGAAGAAGAGAGAATGACCTACTCAAAGAACAGCTTACTATTCTCGGATACGCGGTGCCGAAGACGAATTATGCCTACGTTAACGATAAGAACCCCGTTCACACTATGCCTACGGAAGAAGCCACACACAGCATCCGTACGGAAGATATGGGGACTTCAGGCAGCCCTCGAAGGCCTGAAGGAGATCCTAATGGCAACGAAAACCAGACAAGAGGTGGGTATCCTAAATCCTCTTCAAGTTTTACCATGGCCGGCTCTGTTAATCCTCCTCGAGGAATAGATCGTGAGACCGAAGTTCAAAATTACGCAGAAAGCCCTCCCAGGAAGAAGAGGGCAATTCCAAGCCTTGTTAAAGATCGGCATACCAATCACTCTAATGATATATCTTCAATTCGAGTAGACAGTCGAGAATTGATGCCGCCACCTAGATTGCCTCCCGCGAAATCTCCACAAAAACACTCGTTACGCCATGTACTAAACCATGATACTAGCGAAAGCGACCCAAGTCGATTTCAAAGCGCCCTAAATGCAGATCTCCAAGTCTATGAGGACGGGAATTGGCAGAGCTTAGAGCCGTCTGGCCGCGACCACAATACCCAGATATATCCGCATACGCAAGTAAGAGGAAGTAACTCACAACAAGCTAGCTCTCCTACTCTAGAAAAACACCATCAAACCCTTAGAGATCAACGGCAGATGCATAAGGCATCAAGTGCACATTCAAAATCGCCAATAAAAAACCGGGTTCCGCCAGCAAGATCCAGCGATCAAGTAGATATGCCCTTTCTCCAACGTCTTGAGGAAACAACCCAGTCAGGAGATGACTATGGTTACTTATCTGATGCTCAGCACGAAAAGGTGCAGTCGTATAATGCAGGCAGCTACAGAGACTCCTCTTCTCTCGGTGTTCATGGTCCCACTTATACCGAAGAAACAAGAATATTTCAACCAGATTTCTCTCGTCCAGTTACCAACCGATCGCCAACTCGCGCTTTTCCAGGGAGACATAACCTTGCCGATCACGAAGAGTATCAACGGCCAACTTCTTCTACGCTGGCACATGGAGGCGATGGCTACATATTTAATCCAAAAACGCCTGCCTCACGACGTATAGACAACGCAAAGCATCAAGAATCAGTCTTAAGTCCATTCTTCAAAAGTACCCAGCGAAACGGTCATATATTTACAAGACCAAGAGAACCTCTAAATGAACCGCAAAATGTCCGCCATTCTTTTCCGGAAGTCCTCCAAGGCTACAGGATGGCCCCGGCCCCTATAAATCGGACAGCAACTCGTAGCCTCAATGGTCTTTCTTTTATTAACTCACCGCAAGATACTATGAAAGAATCATTTTACCAAAGCAGAAATTCTCGCATCTTCGACCCAATATCATCAAGACTATCGCTGACCTACAGCAGTCCTCAGAAGGAGCAAGGATTCTTTCGAAGACCGAATGACTCGCAGTCTCCGTTCATACAACGCGAAACGCTTTCTGCTCTACCTCGCCACTCATACCCTCGACATCCAGCGCCATTGCCATCCTCGATGCCGTCCAGTATTCTGAATGACCGTCTTTTGCGTTCTTCAAAGTCTTTCGGTGACAATAACACTCTAGCAGCAATGGGGGTTAAAAGTGGGACAATTCACGGAACTAGCTATCTACATACTGCAGACAGGAGTAGAGATCACCATCATCAATTGCCGTCGCGCGGCTTGTTTTCGTCCAGTGGAGGTAGAAGGAGTGTCCGGAGGTAATCACTAGTCCCTACGAGTTCTGGAGAAAATCCCGCCCATCTTTGCTGTGCCTCTTTTCTTGTATGAATTTTTGTGGAGTTATTTAAGACTTCTTGTGGTTCCATGACCTCTATAGGCGTGCGTGGAGTTCAAATCTTCCGATTTGGGTATTTAGAATGTTTTAAGAGGCTTTGGTTGACGTGTATCTAAGTATTTAGAGCACTAAGATCGACCTTACTTTTATGATTCCTTGCTTTTCCTTTTGCCTGAGAGCCCCTTCTAGCTCCTCTCCAATCCCGAAAAACGCCCCATGCGAGTAATTATCGAATCCGCACACTAATAAAGTTCTTAGGGCAACTTCAGGCGTACTTCGCAAAGTTTTCTCAACCCTTTCATTAAGAAAGCCTGATAGCAATCTTTAAACACCTCCCAGAACATGGTCGCCCAGCTTCAGGTTCTCAGTAAGTGGCGATTATAATCGCTATCATTATTTCTCTCCTTGGCTGGAATTTGGATTTAAGAAACAGGGTGGATAAGGAGTGACGTTCTTCATATTCTTAGTTTACGCAGGTATCCCTACACGGGCCGTTAGACCGTGGCCTCCTCAATGCACTATTAATATATATCAAACGCCACCTCCGCCTCCTCCGATGCACCACCCAGTCCTTTATCCATGCAGGTACACTGTTTTTCGCATCTACTTCACTCCCATGGATGGTATTGGCTACACAGCGTATCTATTCCCGTTGATTTCATCCATTGATTCAACGTTTCACCATCTTCGCCATCATTTACTTGAGGACACGAAAACAGAACCTGATGCTTTTTATTCCCACCAATGTCAATTCTATTCTAGACGGACATATTTCGTCATAAGACGCTACTGTCCGAGAATTCTCTAGATACTTCTTTTAGTGCCTTTAACGATCTACCTCTTGTCTTAACTCGTCGAGCCACGTAAACCTCCATGTCAAGGGCATATTGCCATTCATTATATACTATCATCTCAACCATATTATGTGTGTGTCCCTGACAAGCATAGATCGATTAGCGAACGCTACAACCCCGGATTGTCTCTATGTTTCCGGCCTGATGATCGCCTTAATTTGTTTCAAACTCAGTACGGAACCTTCTAGTCCGCGTAGAACCCTTACTAGCCCATTTGAACCATAGTGGTGCCAATTCTGAGTTTATCGAGGCTTTTTCGAATTATAAAAATGTCCGCCATGGCTGGTACTTGAATTAGAAGGCAGGAGCTTCCTCTCATCTTCCGTCCACCTGCCTTCAGGATTCCAGTCTTTCATCATGCGTTTCTCTCATATTGCTCTCGCGGCGAGTGCAGCCTCATTGGCAGTTGCCCGCCCATTTTCCGGCGCCGCCAACTCCACCCGGAGGTTGAAATGGTTCGGTATTAACGAGAGTGGCGCAGAATTTGGTTCGAATACGTTTCCAGGTTTATACAATAAGGACTATACCTGGTATGACTTGAACTCAATTGATGTAAGCGTCCTGTATTAGATAAAATAATTTCAAGGAGAAAGTAGGAAAATTGAGTTAATAAAATATAACAAATAGACATTCATTAATCAAGGGATGAACATGTTCCGTCTAAACTTCTTGATGGAGCGCCTTATCCCTAACACACTCAATGGCACGCTCGATCCGGGCTATCTAGGCAATCTTACCCAGGTTAGTAGAACTGACCTCCCAACCCTGATGACTATATTTCTAACTAATTCTCAGGTTGTCAACCATATCACCTCAAAGGGTGCCTATGCCATGATTCAGCCGCACAATTATGGCCGTTATTACAACAACATCATCACCGACACAGCCGGCTTCAAGCAATGGTGGAAGACCGTCGCCGCGCAGTTCGCCAACAACACGCTCGTCGTCTTCGATACCAACAATGAATTCCATGACATGAACCAGACGCTAGTAGTACAGCTAAACCAAGCCGCCATCGACGGCATCCGGGCCGCGGGTGCCAGAACGCAGTACATCACGCCCGAAGGGAACTCGTGGACGGGAGCCTGGACGTGGATCTCCAGCGGTAACGGCGACACGATGGGTGCGTTGACGGACCCGAGCAACAAGCTAATCTACCAGATGCACCAGTACCTGGACAGTGACGGTAGTGGCTCGCACGAGGACTGCGTATCAGCGACTATCATGAGCGAGCGGCTAGCTGTGGCTACGAACTGGCTTCGCACGAATAAGAAGTTAGGCTTACTGGGCGAGTATGCGGCTGGTAATGGCACTACGTGTGTCGCGGCGTTGAAGGATGGCTTAGCGTATCTGGACGCGAATAGCGATGTCTGGACTGGTGCCCTGTGGTGGGCTGCTGGGCCGTGGTGGGGCGATTATATGTATAGTATGGAGCCGCCGACTGGTACGGCGTATACAGTTGTGTTGCCGCAGATCAGCACTTATATGTAGATAAGAGAGGGGCATTTGTATGTTAAGATGGCTAGATGGTAAATTCGAAAAATGTACAGGGTTCTTAACACTGCAGCGAGTCTATCTATGCACCGCCAAGACTCGATAAACTAGGGGATGCTTCTCACGGCTTCCCCTCCCACGCCTTCCTCAGATACTCCTCCGCGCTCGTGAATTCATACTGGGGAAGCAGCTTATTCCACTCATCAGATACATCCCACGCGCCGCGCAAAATCCCAAGCATGAGCATGATGACGAATTCCTTCGAAAACACTTCGCGCTCCTCAACCGGGATGACCGGATGCGTCATCGGCGGCACCCACGACGTCTTCAGCTGGCCCGCCTCAATATCCGCCGCCGAAACGCGCTCGATCTCGAACGGACCACCGCGGAGCTCCTCGCCGAGCGTAATCAACTCCCGGAGCGTGGTGCTGGTCCCCCGCATCCCGCCCACAGCAGGCCATTCGCCCTCGTAGTCAAGCGCCTCGGCTACGACGGCGGCGACGTCTTCGATGCATGTGAGGGCGATGGGCTGGAGTCCGTCTTCGAGGATCATGGCGCGGCGGTTCTCATAGTCAATGAAGAAGGGCCAGGTTATGAGCGTTTTAGCGCAGGAGTATGGGTGTGCGAAGTAGTCTAGGAAGAAGGAGGGTTGGAAGAGGCAGTATTCGAGAACCTGGGGAAGTTTTCGAGTCAAATGGAAGATTCCCTTGTCTTAAATGGGAGATAGAAAAGTGTAAGAGGGCCCAAGTAAGAGTGACACCGATAGAAGAGATGATGAGATCAGATGTGCAAAACGGAAGATATCCTTGATACAAAAGACAGGCTATACTGGAATACGTTTTTTGATGACATCGATGAGAATTCATTCGCACTCACTTTCTTATCTTTATTTATCTCCGCGAGATACTTAGCAACCTCATCTTTATTCTCATAAGATGATATGCCGCTGTTATTCTTCCTGTCAGAAAATTAGTTTTCATCTCCGCACCAATTTGTTGTAGGCCATAAACTCACACTGCCCATTCAGAGGGCGCAAATCTCTTAACGCCGGCTTCGATACATGCGTCAATCAGATTTCTCTGAACTACATTTCCGATATCGGTATGAACCACCAGGAAGGAGAGAACCACGTCTATGCCTCGCAGAGTCGTCACCAAATGCTCCTTGTCGAAGTAGTCGACTATCACATATTGAATCCCTGCTACGGTATTTTTGAGAGTGTTCTTATAGGGATATTAGCAATAGAATTTGTAGCCGAAGAATCCGAGTAAAGACCTGTCGAGTAAGCACAACGACTTCATGCTTGCTTTTTGCAAGAATACCGTCAATTATCTCGCTGGCAACATCTGCTCGCATTTAGGATTTGTTAGAAAGGTTAGGTTTATGACGCCCAAACTCACTTCCTGAGCCTCCAGCAATTGCGACCTTTACCATGTTGAGAAGCCTAAGCCGGGCGGTGTCCACCGTTAAAAGTCCCACCTGGTATACTGGTGGAGTCCAATGGCTTGAGCACTTAGAGCTGTAGACTACATTTTGAAGGGAGAGTTCGGTAATCCGTCGGTTAAACTTATCCCGCCGAACAGCCATGGGTTGCGACTTGCATTTCTAATCATTTCTAATCCTCCCATGCGCGGCGGGCTACTCCAGAATAACAACAACGCATCACTATGACGGCGCACCTCTCACATAACAAAGTTGAGAATTCTTCAAGTTAGGTGATGCTTTGAAAGTTGGCGACGGTTGGAGTGCGGCTCGGACAGGATAGAGGACATCGGCATGAATTGGTGTACGAGGATTCCGCCGAACTGTCTTTCAAATAGGGATGGTTTTACCCCCATGTAAAATGAAAGGTAAAGAGCATATGTCTAAAATTTATATGTGCGTTACTAACCTCAAGCTCCCTTGAAATTACCTGTGCTGCCTGAGGTCGGCTCACCTAGAGTTGAGGTCGGCATAGCTGGCTTGGCAAAGTTAGGGTGCGGATGGGCTAACCTTTTAGCGTGGTGAGATGAGTTTAATCCCTCGAGTGCGCTAAAATTGCCGTGATTCAGAGAGCTAGTAAACCAATCACCGGTTGACAAGCCGCATCATTCGTGCAAAGCCCGTGGGTGGTCCACGCTAGCTTCGCACTAAGATTTTACCTCACCACGCTAAAAGCTCGCTTTTTTGCGCACACCTCAGCCCACCCCTTAAAAGTTGAACCCACTATAAAGAATTTGTCTCGCATTTTGAAAGATCAATTTGCATAAGTACAGCCAGGGCAACCATAAACGCGGAGCAGTCCGTATTTAGTGCTACATAGGGAAGAGAGGCAAAGAATATACATTCAGAATTTAGGTCGTCCATCACTAAACTATTCTAGATTTGATAGACTTTGACCGTTAACGTGCCTTAATCTAACACTAAGTAGCTCTAATTCAAAGCTTTGTAGATAGAAACTTCTTAACTATAGTTTGGCTTATTCTTAGAGTTAATTAAGCACTTTTTAAAGACCTTTAGAGCTTCTTTTAGCAGCTATTTAGAAGCGTTTTTACATGCAAGATATTTAGTAGCTCTAAAATAGTATACTATTAAATCTATCTACTAACTCGTCTCCAGACCCTTAACGCTTCCGACGCTTCCGACGCTTCCGACGCTTCCGATGCCTCCGTCGCTTCTTCGTCACTATGCCTCCGCCGCTGTCTCTACGCCTGCTGCTGCCTCTGCCTCTTCTTCTGTACTTACCTCTACACCTGCCTCTGCACCCGCATCTGCGCCTACCTCATATTACAATTGTACCTATAGTTTTATGAGCTGTAGGTTCTTAGATATAAAGGGGAGAGGCGGGGGCGGAGGCGGGCGCGAAGATGGAGAAGGGGTAAAAGTAGAGGCAGAGAGAAGAGAGGGCCGTAGAGAGAAC
>KV748981.1:0-17842 GCA_001692915.1 Glonium stellatum | reverse complement strand
TATACGTAACTTACCGTTTTATCCCGGACGTGCCTCCGAATATGCCTCGAGCCGGGCGGATTTCTTTAAAAAGGAGGTCTAGTCAAAGTGGCCACAGACGGCCGTAGCAGCCTGAAGCTGGCTTCAAAAAATAGCTAAGTTGGCTGTTCTTTTTGAAAACAGCTAAATAAGCTCCTGTTCGGAGCTAACTTGGCCGATTTCGCGTCCGTAGGGATGTATGCGAACCCCATGAGGCTTGGTCTAGGTGCATATACACGCAACTCAGGCGCAAAATACGTAGACTTTTAATATAAGATACATTAATATTAACTCAAAATAAATCAAAAATCCGAAACGAGACATCCTAAAATGCGTCAAAACCTGGCGCCAAAATACATCAAATCCTACATCACAAAATAAGCATAGTTATGTCCGTAGCGAACCGTCCGCCGCAGGCACCGTTATGACCTCGAGGAATATTTCATACTCAAACACTCGACCATCTAGCATAGCAATGTAGCAATAGCTCGCTCAACTGAGCATCCGTCTACTCGACTGAGTAACTTCGAACAGTATTTATCACCTGACACATGATCCGTCAGAACCATCGGGGTCTCAGTCATGAGATGTGGTTGACTCCTCGGATGGCGTGTTCAATATTCGACCTCTATTTCCAGCTTGCTGTGGCTGGGAGCCAGATGTCTCTGCTGTTGCAGAGGGCTGTACCAAGGCACCAGACATCTCATACTCGTCGCCAGGTCGAATGTCATGAGCCTTTTGTGCGAACGGGCTCCTTCCATGCGAGGTCATTGCACCAGTCATTGCCCTGCCTGCCCTAATTCCCTCTTCTAATACGGTGGTCATTGTTCTTTGGACTTTGGACGCGAAGCTCACAGGCGAAATGTGCCTGACGGAACCTCCTATATCCTTCAACTTCCCGAAATCAGGCTCTCGTTCCTGAGCGACGTCAAACCCGATATGACGTCGTCCGTCTCGGCCGCGATATTCACCGAATAGGAAGCGGTCGTCTGTTAGCAGAATTCGTGCCTCCATGTGCTCCTTAGTAGGAGTGCGTGATGGATCGGTGATATCCAAATGTGGGCTTGCCATGAATCTGGACTCGTGGCACATGGCCATGAGGTCAGCCAAACTATAGAGCTGACGAGGAAGAAGCCGATAAGTTCCTGGTATTGCCGCGGGTAATAGAATCGAGTACAGTACCAACGATACCATGATGCCGATATATGCAGACAGAGAAAATGAAAAATTGACTTTGTCATACTTCTCATCCGGAGTAACAGTAAGCAGGCCACCCACAAATATGGGAAAAAGTGGGGACAGCGTGTTAAGTGTTGAGTAAATGCAAACTTTATAGTGACCTTTGTCCCAAGCTGTTAGTGGGACCTGAAAGGGCGATACGGTAATGTATGCTAGAAGGATCGATTCGGCTGTCTTGGCGGGTGTTCGCTTTTCATCAGATGGCTCGTTGTTGGTCCCGTGCCTCCAACCCAACCACTCTCTGCAGCGCTGCCAGATGGTTTTCTTTGGGCCCTCGCCATACATATTTCGAAACGGTTGCATAAAGCGCATATTCAGGTCGATCCACGTGACTATGGTAGATGTGAACAGTCCAGCGACGTAGGTTGGGGCAGATCTGAATATCAGCGCCCACAAGAGCACAGTCGACTTTGGATCAGTAGGATCAATAGGCGGTAACTCATGGGTGCTATTGCCAACGCCCCAATAAAAGTCTGAGGGAAGTTTGAGATTGTTGGGAAGGGTAAAGCCATTATACGGTAATCGAATAACCAGAGCATAGATACTGAGTGCCAATGCGACAATGGGAATCACAGAGGCAAGTACAATGGCCCACCGCGCGCAACCGGGATTGTGGATGTACGGATAATGTTCACTGTGCGCGCATGCTCCAGGTCTATTGCAATCGTCTACAGGGATTGGTGGTGGCTTCACTTTCCGAAAGGTGGCTACTTGTTGCCAAGGGCGACCCAAGGGCACCCTCTCCTTTTTAGAGTGTCCAGAATCTAGTAAAAAGTCAGGTCTGCTTTTATTCGCTGCTATAGAGTGCTCCAGGATCACGTACCTGTGCGGGCAGAAAGCCCGACTCCGATGCCGTAGACGACATCACGTTCCTGAGGGTCGCCTCGAACTCTCGTCCAATATCCAAGCCGGAAGAGTCGATCTGGTACCATTACGTGTTTCGGCCGCAAATCATGCTGAAGCTCAAGCGGGGCGAAATATGGCAATGCATTGCATTGTGCGAACAGGGACGCGTAATCAGCGATGGATACCGGGTCCCATTTGAGGCCTGTTGATTTCCCGCTGAAATGAAAAGAAACATATAGAGTGTAGACAATCATCATAATGTAGCCCAAAATGAGCACAGCGGCGGGATACAAACGCACAGTTAGAACCCAATAGTTCTCGTTCGTGTCGTCGTCGACATGTTCAGTGCTGGCAAAGAGCGCTACTTTGAAACTGACAATGAAAGAGGCCATGAATTGGCACATTAGGGAAAAGACCGACATAAAGCTTTTCGGGGTTGTCGTGATACTCTGCCAGGGAAACCATTCACCACCAACACCCTTCCAAGGCTCAGACCCAATACGCACGCCGTCTTTTTGGTCGGCCATGCTTACATAAGGCACCATCCGCAACGCTTCACGTACCGTTTGGCGGAAGAGAAGGACAGTGGCTGTGCCAACGACGGAAGGGAAATATCTAGAGATCATGTGTACATTCTCGCTAGAAAGGTGGAAGTTGTGATTCGGATTTTCGATGGACCTCCACATGAGCACGCCGATTGCTATTGCTGTCACAGCGTACAAAAGTACAAGGGAGATAACGGCTTTCACTTGCAAGACCGTCGGCCAAAATTTGAGATCGTCAAAACGGGCGAGATTGGGTTGTTTCTCAATAACTTCTCTGTTGATGAATTTTGGTTCAAAAGAAACTGTGACCGTATAAGCACCAAACCATACCTTCGAAAGTAGACATTAAGCAGCGCTTGGGCCGATTTTGTCTCGTTAGGATGTCCCGACTAACCTAGTTCGCGATTTGTTGCATTTGTTGGGTTTTCAGCGGGTACTTCTTGATGTAGTAGTGGAGCATCTGGAACGCTGTTCCCAGGATTTCGTGCCAGGTTGCCGTCAGCTGTATATCTGAGTAGAGGTTCCTGGTGTGATCCGGCATCACCATAAGAATGTTCGCTGAGAGGACCAATGCTAGGGCTGGGTGCAACAGAACCACCAGCGTGGCCTGGTACCGGTTGATAGTTAGAGTCCGCCATAACCCATGGAGCGAGTGACTTCGGAGCTACTCGTTATTTGCGTGGCAACGCAACTAATAGATGGCATACAGCAACTCTGAACAGATCACGCCGTAAATCTTCTGAAAGTGTGAGAGATTTGAGGAGTTGCGAAAATTTGTTTATCGTAAGGCTCGATATCAAGGGGAGCTTCGTTGAGCCTCAAGTCACATGCCTGAAGGCAGCAGGGCGGTAATGGTGTGAGGGGTCTAGACGATGCAATAGTAAGAGTACATGGCTACATAGCCAATCATCTTGTGACAGTTCAAGCCACATAGCGACGAAGTTTTTCAGCTCTATGCAAGCCAGGCTGAAAGTTCCCCATCCAAACCGGTGACGAACTGAGAGTAGCAAAAGCTGACGCGACCCCTGCCGAACTCCCAAGTTAGCAGATATTTTTAGCAATAAGATTGCTTACTATCAGGATTGAGTCTTGCGTAGGCTGGGATTGCTGTGGTTTCTGAATTCAGCCCAACGAATTTCAATGTCGAACCCATCACTGGCATGATCACGTGACGTGCAGCTTCTCCGCGTTGAACCGACCGTACCTGCTCGCGACTACGTATATTCTGGGTCGCACAGATCGCATGTGTAGATAAGATATACAATCTGTTCATGGTTATTCACGTGACTTCCAAACTGTATCCTCAGCAACTACAAATTTGGGGCCGAGGCCCGTTTATAGACCAATCAATCAACCGTTGGTATTACAGCAGAGACATCTGGTGGGCCGTGTTGCCGAATTATGCGGGGACTGGCGGGAATCTTTGTCAAATTCGATATGGAGAGATTGCCGTAGCAGATGTATGCACCTCTTACATTTATTAGGGCTCAAAGTACTCATAGTTTTTAGATTTGCCGTAAAGGCTGACAACGAGGTAGATATAATTTCTCTCAGATGGTCTTATTTAGACTACTTCAGCTATCAGTTCCAAAATATATTATCTCCGACGTTATTAACTATATGCCATAATTATAGAAATCCGACAAGCGCAATTGAAGGAAATCCATCACATTTACACACAGGTTATGAAGGGGCATCATCGACAATGCTAAACCCTTGACGATTGTTGGATGCCAACTCGGCACGCCACTTCCGTCATGAATCATGGATTGATAACTTTATTTTTTCCCAGGCTCGCCTCAACGCTGACCTGGCGAAGATCCCTTTCCGCCTCCACATGTAGCACAACAATTCGTGCCGGATACCCACTCCTTGCAAAACGCCATGGGAATATCATACTCGCATTGGACCCTTTGCATCCCTTAGGGCGTCGTCCATGTGGCCCTATCGATGGCTTTGAGACATCCGCTCCATCATGAGAGCACCACGTAGCCCTCTCATTGGAGATGCTCATGAAAGGCATAAAGGCGGTAGTTGTGCACTCCGTTTATTGGAGTCTGAAGGAGGTGTGGATGTGAGGTCCATTGGCCCCCCCTCGGACCTCTTTGCACAGCTACTCCCTCAAAACGCCACCTTCGTAGCGGGGCATGTTGCGCATTTGGCGGTTACCCAGCCTTCCACTTTACTTTTTTGCTGCCTTTTATTTTTACTGAGCATTTTCATTTTGTCGGAGCGCTACTCGGATTTCTATCTTAATTTCCATTTTCCAAAGTTTTATTCTGTCGTAAGTCTTCTCTATTGGAGGCGCCCTCTTTCGCGATGCGCCAAAACATCCTACCTTTCCATAAAAAGGACTTCGACCCAAACAATGAAAATGAACGAGGCCAGCCTCACCCGGTGCCCTTCCTCTCAAACCGTGCTCGCAACGAGATAGTCGCGTTCATAGCAGAGTTTGGTGGCACATTCATGTTCATGTTCTTTGCATTTGCAGCAACCCAGGTCGCGAACGCTGCAGCTGTAGTAGCAAACGGTGCGGGAGGACAGCAAGAAAATCACTCAATAACACAAGCACCCAATACTTCAGTGCTCCTCTTCATCAGCCTTGCTTTTGGCTTCTCACTCGCGGTCAATGTATGGGTGTTCTTCAGAATTAGCGGAGGACTGTTCAACCCGGCAGTAAGTCTCAATCAGAACCTACAACTATGCGAAACGAAGGAGGCATAATCTTACCACCAGCTCTAGGTTACCCTCGGCCTCTACCTCATCGGGGCCATCAAGCCGCTCCGAGCTGTCCTCTGCTTCATTGCTCAGATGCTCGCCGGCATGTCAGCCGCAGGCGTCGTATCCGCGCTTCTCCCAGGCCCACTCAACGTATCCACCTCTCTAGGAGGTGGCACCACAATCGCGCAGGGCGTCTTCCTCGAGATGTTCCTAACCGCCGAGCTCGTCTTCACCATCTTCATGCTTGCGGCCGAGAAACACAAAGCCACGTATCTCGCACCGATCGGAATTGGGCTATCGCTCTTCATAGCAGAAATGACAGGTATAGATCCTAACCTATCCCTCGCTTACCGCTCAAAGCCTCAAAGCAGCCTTCATTGCTCTCCCGTTTCTCTCCCGCACCTCTTCCTCCCTTCCAGTCAATTAACCCATCGGGCTAACACACCCACAGGCGTCTTCTTCACCGGCGGCTCCCTCAACCCAGCCCGCAGCTTCGGCCCAGCCGTTGTGACACACTTCTTCAACAGCTACCACTGGATCTACTGGATCGGGCCCTTCATGGGCACGCTGCTAGCCGTTGGCTTCTACAAACTGATGCAGACGGTCGAATACCAGACGGTGAACCCAGGCCAAGACTTCAATGACCACGAGGCCGAACTGTTCCATCCCCCGCCCGTCCCCGCCACCGCCGAGGAGGTCCAGCGGCCGAATGTCGCGGCCATTGCGGCGGAGGATGCGGTCAGGAGGGCTAGTTTGGGGGAGAGGATTGATAAGGAGAAATTCCAGCATACAGATACGCTGGGGTGAGACCTGCGAGATTAAATGGAATGGGTAATTCATAATTGGGTGGATTGTAACGTTATGTTTAGCGCTGGGGTCAGGATTAGGGTAATACTGGTACGGAAATGCAAATTGATGGAGGACATAGTTTGCAGCTTTTAGGCTACTCTCGTTGGCTTGTGCTTTCAAGAAATGTCACAAAGGTTTTTGGTCTGTAATTATTGAGCCGAGGGAATCCTTGCCAACGAGATTGGTGATGAAGACCGTAGTCCTCGCCAACTAGGATCTCTGGCTTCCTGCTTGTTAATCAATGCAATGATCATTCTTTGCGCCCTGTCAGATAGGCTTAGGCAAGACCTTTCAGATGCTCTTAGCCCTCGTGGAGCTGGTCAGTCCTAAAATGGCAGAGCTAGCAAATTGGCCCGCCAGGACCTATTTTAATGGTGCGCCTATACCTACTACCCAGACATCACCATTTACTCAAATGACAATGTATTGCGTTATTAGTAGAATATCACTGTAGCTTTAGACTAGTATGCCGGCGGACCACGCGTTCCAGTGTTTCCATCAATACCCGCGGAGCCCTGCTAGTCTATCTGCCTGTTTACCGTCGCCACACATAAAACCCATACACCGATTATCCAGAACTTTTACGCACGATAGACACGGTAGAAGGGTATCCAAAGCTAAATTTACCCCAAAGTTCTTCGCATCACCACAAGCTATATGAGGAATTTTTCTATCAGTTTCTGCATGCGATGCAGCGCTCGGCACGAAAAAGCCTGGACATTACCAAAACACTCTGGTATAAGGATGAATCTACGAGACTCACGTATCTAACAAACGGTTGCCTAGAGTCCTGCGCCAAGAATCTAAGACAGTTTAGGCGGTTAATGGGAGAGAGGTTGACGCGCGAATGGGCTCTCAAATATCTAGAGGCCTTGCTATAGAGGACCTGACGCGTTTGTCTTTCTCCGTTTCTCAAGTGCTTATGACCAAAAATCTTCCTAGAGAACACGGCACATCCTTCAGCTCTGTTACTCTTGGATAATCGTAAGTAGAACCGTCGTCGGCGTTGTTGTGTACTTTCTCATTTGCTTACACCGATATTTGTTTAGAAATGGTCTCGGAGGGCATTGTGCGTCCTCCGTACATCCTTTTCAAATGCAGGTCCTTGGTTGACGAAGGCGTGTTGGACAGAATCTTGATAGCTAAATTCTCAGTCTTTAATGACACGATAATCTAGTGATCTGCGTGATCGATTTGCTTTGTTGTTTTAGTTCCATGATAGCGATACTTTTGGCGAGCAGGATCTGAAGAAAGCGAATTGTCTGAATAGTAGCCAGCTAAAATACCAATTTCTTCGCGAGCAACTTAATTATTAGAAATATTTGCAGGTAGCCTCGCAATAACTGACCCCTTCAGATGACATTGTCCCCGAAATCCCTGTCGTTTTGCTAAAAAAATCTGTATGGAGTTTGCGGATATTCTCTCAGATATCTTCTCTACATTCCGTTATATTCTGGTTCTTACCACCCTCCATCGTAGAGGCAAGAGAAGAGGGAAGAGAATCTTCTATTAATGCTAGTTAATTTCCAATGTCCGGTAATATAATATAGGGGCATATAGGATACTTCATGCTCAAAGGCAATACTAGACAAGGTCAAGTGCGATTCGATTGCCCTTTATTAAGATTATATGGCAATCCTAGCCAAGAAAACCTATCCAGTAGGTCATCCCATTGGTAGCTCCCAATTCCAGCCGTGTTTAGGGTCATACCAGCCCACCAATCGTGGACGTTGCAAACTACATCAGCTTCTATCATAGCAAACCTGGGATGACGGCTTTCCTATTCCCAACCTTATCTTTGCCAAATTTTTCCACATACCACCTCCGTCCCTGAAGTGCCCTGGGTAGCATTGTTGCAATCTCGTTGAGCAGGAAGCTTCTGGCTGGCGTGCAGTTCCACCCTCCAACCATCCAAAACCCAGCCCACTCGATCCACTCACAAAAGTAGTGTGCATACAAGACATATTGAAATAAACCATTCTTTGGCATCATGTATACTTTGTCCACTTTTTCTGGCGGCTTCCCCGATTTCTCCGCTTCGCGTCGCTGTTTCCGGTCGGCGGCACGGCGTATCTCCCGGAGGTCATCGTCATGATATATGTTAGCGAGTAGGCCCCAGCCCCAAACCACCAAACCAATCTCCATGATGTAGAGTCGTCCTGCCCAATCGTATACGGTCGTTGGGCCGTAGCCAGCCAGCCAGCCACCAATGGAAATAGAGTTCATGAGCTGAAAGCAGACAGCAAGCAGCCATACAAGCGGGTGTATGGGAGACATGCTTGGGTTAAGCACGAGAGGGGCGAGAAGGGCGCGGTAGATGTAGTGGATTGTCTGTTGAGAGTCGGACAACTTATTAGCGACATTTTCCGCTATGGGAAGAATGGTCTTTGTGGGACTGAGGATTCCTTACGAAGAGACCGGCCATAGTCCAGTTACCCCATGGCAGCTCTACAATACCCTGCTCCTTCGGAAGAGCGAACATAATGTATAGCAGTGTAAGGAATCCAGGTGCTTCCATTGTTGCCCATGCCCATTTACCAGGGAGGTTGAGGCGTGAATCGTTTGAGGTCTTGCCTTGCGGATACCAGTCTATGAGCCATTGAGCCGTTGTAACCTAGTACACGAGAATAAATCGGTTAGTTTGCAACTAACGGTGATGGTATGCGACGGTTGTTTGGTGAACTACCAAGGGGAAGAACTGCCATATCCAGCAAATCAACTCCCAATTTTCGCGTGACGGAGGCAGCCAATTTTGAATCAAAGCCATATCTGGATTAAGGGGACAGTGAATGTGCTCAGAGGTGAGTTTCTGTAGAAATCTCCATTGGAGGAGGATGGCGAGATGGTGTTGAGGTGTCACTCTGCGGTGACGCGTCGATTCGCGAGGAAAGACATGAGGTCACTGCGGATCGTGCTGCGGGGAGCTTAACAGCCTCCCATTGGCTGTACATCGCTTCATGCAAGCACGTATACAAAATACGAGCGTCGGCATTTGTCCAACCAATTAATTATTACAGCAAACTATCCGCACTCGTAGAATTACTTGAACGGCAAACTAAATACGACTGCAGAGTCTGGGTCCACAGTCTCTTCTCTTGACTTTACATCGGCTATCTAAAGAGACGTTTCACCGCAGTTCCTCATCATTTCTTATTATGCGACTGGATATGTCACAGCATGCGGATCGACACTGGGAGCCGGCTCTGAGCCCCTGCCAAGAGCCATCCTACAAGGGCGTAAGCACAATCGGGATGGATGCCCTCCCTGCAAGTACGTTTACAGAATAATGCTGCCCTGCAAATATGTTAAAGAGTCGCTTACTTTCAAACCTTACTGGTAGAGAGGGCGGCCGTCCCGTTACCCCCTTGTACTTAGGCACCATGTCCCTCGCCTTTCCTCACGACGTCTTGCGCATCATGCTGGCACATCTGGTTGAAAGCACATGTTAGTCTTAGTGATCAAACGCAAAACCCATAGCTCTAGAAGTAATAAACATGATCGTTTCGACATATTTTTACTTACTCTAGGTACAAATCCACGCGTTTTAACCTACACGATCAAGACGCGCTTTCAACCAGATGCGTCTAGGCAGTGCATAAATAAGAGCGCTAGCGCTTCTCCATTCAGTTAGCTATCACGCCGAGTGGCCAGGATAAGCCTACGGACGTTGATGGCGTCTCTAGCAAAGAAAGTTAAAGAGGTTGAAACAGTTGGTTTTTGAATTGCGTCATGCGGACAAGAAGAATTTCAGCCGGTAACTTCCCGCAAGGATATCTTCTTCTTCTTCTTCTTCTTCTTCACCATCACAATCACCACCACCATCATCATCATCATCATCATCATCATCGCTCCGCCTAGATTTTCATTATTGGTTCCTTATGTTGCTAGATGTCCTAAGCTTAAGATGATAATTTTCATCTCCAATCTTCACATCCCATCTCGCGTTGTGTAGGAGGTCGTCCAGCACGCGAATGCTCTCATCCGCCATGGGCACCACCGCCTCGTCGGCGTATCCGTAGGGGAAGTCGCTAGTCTATTAGAGCTCCAAAGGAGCTCGTATATATACAGAAGTGCTGACTGGGTGCTGACAGAAGGAAATAATCGAGGCAGGTAGAGGACTACACCCTCTGTCATGATCACCGGCGGTGGTCAGGCAGCTGAATTAGGAGAGGGCTGCCACGACCAGGCCGCCACCTGCCGTGTTGGAGAAGAATGCAATTCTAAGTTTCATCGGGCGCTCTGAGAAGACGCTTTAGTCCCCAAGGATCTCGTTCGACCTTGCCGCGTGCATAATTGACGGTTTTTCTTGCTCGATCAAACGAGCCAAAGGACTAGGCGAGAGCCCGAGAGAAGGGAAGCGATGTTTGTGTAATGTTGCAGCAGTAAAGAGAGAATATGGCGTTTGAAGATTCACACTCTTATGTGATTTCACCTAGTCGATTTAGATGAGACATAATCGATTCTTCGTGTATATCCAGAGCCTCTAGATGGAGTTATCTTTTATGAAGCAATTAAGATACCATGCCTTCTACCTTAAAATTCGTATTGGAAGAGCTAGTAAAGGTGCTTTGTGCAGAAATAACCAGACTTGCTCATAAATAAGCCAGGAGCTCTGGTTGTGAAAAGGGTTTCGTAGAAATAAGCTTTATTATTACTTTAATATTCGCTACCTTAAATCCTGCCTTAGCACCCCCCACCTTTCTCCCCCGCTTCATCTTCCGCCCTTCACGTACCGTAATATCCTAAAGTTGAAATCTCGTACGACATTGAAATAAAGCTTCTTACTGTAACGGAACTGGAGCTGAATGAGGGCAGGCAAGCTGACACACCACTGGCAAAAAAACTGGCACTGCAAAATACTCGAAACCTCGAGAACGTCAAAAGCTGCCCTGTTCTACAGCTGTTTTAAGCTGCGACAGCACTTCTTTCAAAATATCTAACTAGCCTAAAGTATTTGTAAGTCTAAAATAACATAATGAAAATAAATTATTAAATACTTTTACCATTGTTATGCGGTTAAGCTGTAAGCAAGACGACTCTTTGGCAGTGTCACTTCTTTCGTTGGATTAGATAGCAACATCAGACAAGCGAAACGAAGGACCGTGCGCGCACAATGCCAAGTACACATTTGAATTTGAATTGTAGTTCAACTTCTTCCTCAAGTTCTCACGCAAGGTGAGAGGCTCAACGAAAAAGAGATGAGTCGCGTCAGCCCGAGGCAGTGCAATACGGGCGACACTGTGCGACTGGACATGAGCAAGCTCAGCGGCCCAATCACTGATTCCAAAGAGTGGATTAATCTTGAATGTGACCGTAGTCACGTTTCAGAGATTAAACTGAAAAGAACAGATACTACACTTGATCTAAGCCAAAAGGCAAAGAGAGCTAAAGAAAAAAAAGAGGAAGTCGAGAGGGAGACGGTGCGATTATATACTATGGTGCCAAGCCACTACTGGCTAAGCGAGAACTAGGCAGCAGCCACACGTGATGAGTCTCACGTGTGCTCCACTCGGAAAATTTTCCCCCGCGCGAAATATAACATCACATGTGATTAGAGACTTCAATGCCATTCACAATTTATAGCTCCCTGCAATGCGAATTAGTGTTTTGGAGGTAGCTATGATTGGACCATAAACTCCCGGTTGGGCGCCTGTTTTTGACTGCTTAGTCACTGCCTAGAAAATGATGTCGATTAGAGGGTATCCCTTCCAAGAAAGGATTTAATCCTACGGCTATTAATAAGAGCTACTTAATAAAATCAATAGAATCAAGGCTCTGTGATGAGAAACTTAAGGTTATGGGGTGGAAGAGTTGTCAATTTCCGTATATGATCAGTCGATCGGAGAGTTCTTCGGTCTTCAAAGTCAATGTGTTGAAGTCTATGTCATCAGAAAAAAAATTAGGAGACATAATTAGAACGCATAGTTAAAAGTGTATTTAAATTTATATATGCTGAGACATACTCCTTGGTCCAGTGCCTAGTGTTTCTGAGCATGCCCTATTTCGTAGGACGTCACCGTTGGAAGGGATAGAGACCTTGTAGATTTGTAGATAGGAGAAACTATGTGATAAGATTATAGAGCCTTGATGGGTTGAACTCATGAAATGGCGTTTATAGTCTGCTATGTTTGTAATTTATCTTGGGCGGCGGCACCACCGACGCCGGCGGGACGGATTGCGGAGTTCGGGATATTGGTAGTAGCGAGGAGGGCGGAAATGAGGACGCGGCAGGTAGGCGGGTTTAGGTGTCGGCGTTGCGGTGGGAGAACTGGCTGAGTAGGGAGAGGAGAGGAGAGGCTCGCTGGTTTTAAGGAGACAGGTTGTTGGGAAGCCTAGGGTAGGAGGAGATGAAGGGGGTGGTGAGGTAGAGAAAGTAAGTTGTGAAGTCGGGGGAATGCAGAGCAGAGGGAAGTGCGGAGGAAAGAGAGGTAAATTTTTATGAACAGGTGTTTAGGTATGGGTCTCTAGAGACAGTCGTTTAGGAATAGACGTTTAACGATAGCTGACCAGGAAAAAAGCAGAGGTGGTGATACACCACAAAACACCCGTCTCACCTTCAATCAGAAAAAAGCATCTTGCTAATAAGCCCAACAGCCGCTCTTTCCCCACCAAAAAAGGCCCCGTGATAGAAAAAAAAGAAAAGCTAACGAAACAAAAAAAGAGAAAGTCCAACGTCACGACTATCCTTCCCCAGAAATAACTCATACTAACCTATACCACGCGAGCGCCGCCCCAGCGCCAACCTCCCAAAACGCCCTCTACCACCCAGCCAACCAGCAACCCCCTCCATAAGCCCTCCCTAGTCCTCCACAATCCTCGTAGCACCACGCCATCAAATCCCCATCAATCTCACCCTACAATGCGAGATAGGCTTGAAACAAGCTCAAGCTCATGCTCCGCCACGCGGGAGCCAAGCTCGTCCCAGGCCCCCCGCTGCGTTCCCGGGCGACAGGACCCATATTTAGAAACACCACGGCAAAGAGGTACATGTACCTACGGTACGGCCCAGACAGTTTGGGGTCCGGGCTCAGGGTCCGGGGATAGGTCGCTCGTGCATGGGGGGATCTGGTGCAGGGTTCGCTGCTGCTGCTAGCTGCTGGCTTGCTGACTGTTGGCTGGGTGGATGGTGCTCAGCCACAACGGCCGCGACCGGCGAGTGCAGGAGGAGTCGGGGCGGACGAGGAGGATCGGGTAAGCAGGGCGATCATTGTGGCGGGAGTGGAGGTGGGCTGGGTTTGCTTTGGTAAGCTGGGACTTGATTTGATGGTGGGTTGGGATAGCTGGCAGAGAATGATTGAGTTGAGTTGAGCTGGGGTCAGCTTCGAGAGAGGTGTTCTGGAAGGCTGCAGTGGGCGGTATAGCGGGGCAGAATGTAATTATATCGACGTTGAGTTGTACTATGCATGCCCGTTGGCAAAAAAGACTTCGATTGCGGAGTACCTTAATAAGCAAGCAATAATAAAATCCTACTAGGCACCTTAACGGCTGTGTAAAGCATTAGTAATAGTTAGTAGAAGATGTTATGTGATTTGAAGGTTTTAACTGCCTTAATCTACCTCATCTAAAAAGCTCTAAGAGCATACGGTTATAGGTTATAGTGTATCTTGCCGTAGAATAGTACTCTTTATTTGCAGTCTCGCATTATTTTTTGGGGGTCGTGTCCCACGGTAAATAAGATTAACGATAGAGTAATAAAGTATCACAAGTCTATTCATCTATGAAAACCCGCGTCTCCCGTGCCCAAAACCCCTTTGTCTCCAAAAAACGTGAAGAAAGAGCATAAATATAGCCGTGATATGATTCCAGTGCGTATCAAAAGCCCATCGTAAAACCATTAGCGTCCTATGGCCTAGGGATATAAACGTTCCATAAAAAGACGTAGCCTACTAGCGGCGCGAAAAAAGCCCTAAGAAAATCCGAAACAGTGGGAGGGGAAGTGGTATCCAGAATGAGTGCAGCCGTTAAATCAAAACCAAAAGCCTCGTAAAGTAACAGGAAAAAATAGGCAAAACAAGTAAAGGGGAAATATAAGAAGGAACGTATATCGAAAAGAAGCGAATACAATCCCGAAAAGAAAGGACAGAAGGAGAACCCGTAGGTCTCGAGGTATCTTTTATCTGCCACCTTCATAGTCGCTAGCCCACCCACCGGTCACATATACTCCAGACGCATTAGTAGTCCCGTACTCGCCGTCCTCCTCTTCATAAAATTCCCCACCACTGCTAGCATCAAAGCTGCTTCGACCGCTGATATCGCCTTCTACCTCCTCCGGACCCGCAGCTAGCTGGTCCCACTGAAGTCCAGCAAGCGCCGGGAATTGAGCGAGCAAGGCAGCAGGTAAAGGATAATGCGGCCCAGCTGCCGACGCTGTTACCGCACCGGCGTGATCCATACTGCCCGACGCTGAAGGATAACCTTCATACCCTTGCTGAGGAGGTGGACCCATCATGCCGCTATAATTCTGCGGTGGCATCGGTCCTCCATACATGCCAGCCCCATTATCCATGGGCTGGTTCTGCGCATCCCAGGGCTGTCCTTTTTCTTGCGCTTCCTCCTCGAGAAGAGACCGGATGCAGACGCGACCGGCTTCGGAGCGGAAGTGACGTCCAAGAGCGTCGGCGCGCGCGAATCGGCGTCCACAGCCCCAGCTGCCCTGGTCTTTCAAGACGCCACGGCACACAAACTTCTTTTCTCCTGAATGCAGACCTTCGTGGCGCTTCCGGTCGTGCTGCCGTGCGAATGCTTTGCCGCAAACGCTGCAGACGAAGGGACGTTCGTCGGTGTGAGTGCGCAAATGCGACCGTAGATTGTAGGCACGCGTGAAGCGCTTCGGGCATAGGTTGCATTGGAAAGTTGCAGGATGTTTCTGAGTTCGTTTTGGGTTGGATGATGATGCATCGCCAGGGGATTGTTGCGAGGTAGGTCTGGAAGGATCTGCAAGGTCGAGAATATAGTCTCGGTGCGGGATGCTAGATGTGGAGGATCGGCGGGAGGATTTTGTGGATGGTGATGGGGATCGCGATGAGACCTTTGCGGCGTTAGGAGAAAGGGAGCGGCTTGCGTCCGGCTGGCCGTTAGATGGCGTAGAGGCGCGAGAGCTAGCGCCACTAAATGGGTCCGACTTCGCACGCATGCGGTTGCGGCTTCGGGCTAAGATAATATTAGGCACAATCGATGAAGATAAGCTTGACTATACTCACATCGATCTGGTGGGCTGAGAGCATCGGTTTGAGGTTCTGTCTTTGCTGGCTCGAAGCTCGTCTGTCGAGATGGTGGCGCAAAGTCTATGTTAATCTCCGGTGGTGACATTTGATCGGCATGACCAAAATCAACACCGCCTGACTGGTTGATGGTCGGGAAAGGCTCATGCTGCGGCCCTTGATACATCTCCATTCCTTGTTGGCCTCCATACTGGTTACCTAGGTTTGAACCCAACCCGAAATTATTAGATGGTGTAAAGGGAGGCAACGACTGCTGCTGTGGCATGAGTCGAGGGGAAACACGGGGACTGTGGCCTGGGCTAACGTGTGACTGGTTGTCCGAAAGAGTGAACTGTCCAAACTGCATCACGTCCTGGAACAGGGCAGGGTCTTGCTGGGCGCTTAGCAATGGCGAGGGGTTATCATTATGGTCGAAGCTTTCATTATTCCCTAGGTACGGCGATGGCTGCGCAGAAGAAGAAACGTCCGAATACGTATCAGACGGTGCTCTCCGATGATTGTGAAAGCCCATCCCTCCCCATTCCGCGCCTTGTCCTTGTGCGTATGCGGTGCTGGGGTCCAAAGATACATGCCGCGAGTGTCCAGGAGTCGCGAATGCGCCCTGATTCAGAGAAGGGGAGGCGTGAGGACTGCTGTTCTGGTGGTTCATGGCGGGCTGAAGGAGGTGAGGAGGAGTAGGAGAGTGTGCCTGCGTGGTCGCCATCTGGTTCATAAGCGTGGAAGGATCGACTGATTGATCCTGAGGCCTCGACTCAAGCAAGTGAGGATCTAGTGTTCCTCCGCCTAAAAAGGACGGATCGATTGATTGCTCTTGATTTGTGTTGTTGCCTGAAAAATATTGACCAAAGTCCTCGCTGTTGCCAGCCGAATTATTGATATCGATCAGCTCTTGCGGGAAGAGGGTGTTGCCTTGCGGCCCGAACTGAGGGCTAGCGGACCGTTGTATGCCTCGCGCCTGAAGAAAGCTGTGTTCTGAGATGGTTGGCTGTGAAGAAAACTGCTGAGGCTGACTGGTGGTGAGGTACTGCGACGACACGTCGAAGCTCTGACCCGATGATGGAAGCTGGTTGCTGTAGGCGCTGGTGGAGTAGGGGTCGTTCGATAGCGATTGTTCCAACCCCAGACCGGTGATGGTGGTGTTATATGGCGGGTGAGGGGACGGGGAAGGCGAATGCCTTATATGATTCTGGTGGGCGGCCGATGGCGACCTCCCGCGCTGCTGGGTATCCATGATATCGAGCACTGTTACTTTTCTTGGAGTGTAGAATGGCAAGCTTTGACCATGGATCGACCTGTCGGCGGCGATACGGCAGGGCAAGGTTGCGGGGCCTTTTGGTAGAGTTCGGGCGGAATGAGTGGTCCCCGGCAACTGAATTGAAGAGCGCAAAGTCGAGCCGGGCTGTGAGGCTTGTGAGATCACGATAGATGAGGATTGTGCTGTGCAGAGCGCGGCGCAGTCGGCCGGTTTTGGGATGATTAGGTTAGCTGCTGGGGCTGTTGCGCCCGCGCTGGCGCCTTTGTTCCGCAAATAGCACTCCCTGCGAGGCACGGGGTCGGCAGCGGTTGCTGGAGCGAACGTTGCGACAGAGCGCAGAGCGACTCGGTTTCAGCGGCCAGAAGATGAAACCGCGTAAACCTGGGGGGCCAAGGCAGCGCCAGTCGCAGTACACGACCGGTGCAACAGTTGGCTGGAGACCGTTGCTGAAGCTTGTCCTGCGACTGCTGCTGCAGCCAGGAAGGAAGCGCGAGTATTCCAGCGTAGCGCTGCCCGTCGCAAGGGAAATGAAGGACCTGGAGACAGGACCTGGAGACGGCGCCTTGCAAGGACAAGCGATTGCCCGAGCTTGCAGCGGAGCGTGTCGTGCGTGTGTATTGGAGGACCGACGACCGACGTCAAGAGCGCGTGTAGGTAGTGGTGATGTCCAAAAACGGGGGGGTGGTTGGAGAGAGGGATAGAGTCTAAGCCTTGATCCTATACGGCTAAAGGAGACACGATTAAGGTAAATGCAGGTGGTTTGTGTCTCCCGGCTTCTGTGATGAGTAAGGCGGGGGATGTTTGGGACGGGAGTAAGAATCGAGTGGGAAGGCTGAACAATGCGCCGAGAGAGGGGGACAGTTGGACGCCTGGTGTAAAGCCAAAGGCCATGCATGCGACGAGCACAATTTCACTCACTCGCTCACTCGCTCACAGTTGGTCGGTCGATAATGGAGCCTTGTAGCAAAAGTGCATTACAGGACGTGTCTAGAGATCTATTTTGGCATTCCGGCGAACATGATAATTGATGCAGGTCCAATGACTGAAAGGCTGTTGGGTGGAGGCCGTTGGGTTCTATGCATTAGGTAGGGTCGGCGTGGTAGGCAGGCGATAGGCAGGCGGTAGGTAGGCGGTAGGTAGGCGGTAGG
>KV748977.1:0-33947 GCA_001692915.1 Glonium stellatum | reverse complement strand
GTAGAATATAGCGGATTACTATTAAATTACTAAAGATTACTGTTAGATTATTATCTTATAGTCAGTCTCTAGTTATTAGGTTGGTGGACATGTACAAGGTGTTACAAGGGTGTCCTGTAACAATCGGATTATTAGATATTGATTTATTTCAATTCGCTTATCGTAATTTTTGGCCACACTGGTCGTTCTCTCCAATCGCCTAGCACAGACCATCCCTGCCAAAGTCCCACCTGCTCTAATCTCCGCTGGGCTTCCCGCAACGTCCATCTCGTCCTTTCTCACGGCCATCACTGTAGGAACGCCAGCTGCATGGGTTGCGGTGGAAAGCCTGACGCCGTCTATCCAAGTAGTCGGTGTGCGCGCATATAAGGATGCGAGCTCCTCGGCCTATAGTACTGTTTATCTGACGACGGTTGCTTTTAGCGGCATTGGAGTCCTTTGCTCTTTCTTCGCGCTGAATGTAGATCTTTTATTAACGAAAGATGCAGCGTTTACGTTGCATGATAAGAGCACGGATATGGTCGTTGGGGAAAAGAGGGTTGGGGGAAGGGGGGGTGGGAAGGACGATGAGGCTTAGCTCGGTTGCCTTAATAGTCCTTCGGGCTATATTATATTGGTTGGTGCTATTCATGGCTAGCCACAACACTAAATACTAATACTGAGCTCAATAATTGTACATTTAGCTATGCCTGAAAGCATCTGCAAATGCTAGCTTGAGACTAGGAAGTTAGTCTTAGAAGAAGCGGACTAAGCTGCCCTCCACCACTAGTGTACAAAGATAACCTGTACAAGCCAATTCCACATATCAAAACACCAACCATTCTTCAATCCTCCTAGATCGCCAGCCACCCGAGAACTCCATAATTAAAAAATTAATCAGACGTCTCGCACGCTCCACACTCAAGCTTTCAACCCCTCCAACAAAGCCCCCTCTCCTCTCTTCTCTACGGCCCTAAACACGCCACCCTCCCCACCAGCATCTAACCCCTTCTCTGCGCGCTCATACGCCTCCTCGCTCCGATCCAGTAGAATCTCCAATTCCTTCTTCCCCAACAACCCGGCCCCCTCTCCACCTGCCTCGACATCAAACTTCTCTCCATCCTCCCTCCTCAGCAGCCGCTGCAGCTCTTCCAGTTCTGCCTTAGCGTCATCCCCTTTGCCACGTACAGCCTTCGAGCTATCGCGCAGCCCGCCCTTCCGAATAACAAGCTTCTCGAGCCGGCGCTTCCCTTCGGCACTTTCGAGCAGCCTCGCCTCAACAGTATTTCGGGTGGCGAAGCGGTAGACGATGACATTCCGGGTCTGACCAATGCGGTGGGCGCGGTCTTGCGCCTGTAAGTCCTGCTGTGGGTTCCAGTCCGAGTCGAACAGGATGACGGTGTCGGCCGCCGCGAGGTTGATGCCCTGGCCGCCGGCGCGCGTGCTCAGCAGAAAGATATTGCAGGCGGCGGCGTCGTTGACGCCTTTGCGGGGTTTGCTTGAGGAGGCGGGCTTGTTGAAGGCTTTAATTTGCTCTTGGCGGTCGCTCTGGGAGACGGTACCGTCGATGCGGCAGACGGGCCAGCCGCGAAGTTGCGTGGCGTAGGAGGTGAGGAGATCGAGTTGGGTTTTAAATTGGCTGAATATTAGGACTTTGTGTCCTCTCTTTAGCAATTCTGGTAATAGTGAGTCGAGTAATAGCATTTTTCCTGAGGAGGTCACAAGTGTCTCATCTAGTTCCGTCTCTATTGCAAAGGTTTCACCGCCTTCGGATGAGGTGGAAATGAAAGGGTTGAAGAAGTTGTATGGAGAGTTACAGCAAAGACGGAGTTGCATGATAGGATTTTGCAGCTTTTTAGCACCAATTTGGCGCTTGGCAAGTGCAAGAGTATTTGTGCGGATACGGCTCTCCTCTTCTGATGAATCAAGCTCTTCTTCTGTAGAGGAATGATCTTTGACATCTAGCTGGGCAAAATACCGGCGGTCGCTAACCTCTTCGTAGTTCTTTCGAGTGCGATCTCTTCGGCCACGCACACTAGAAGTAGGTGTAGCTTCACGCGAAGATTTTGCGCTTTTATTAGGTGTTTCGCCATTGCTCTCTAGGGCCTTGCGTTTTAGGCTTGCAGCGCTTCGAGAACTGCGGAGGATCGCGCTGCTACCCACACTCCCCAA
This sequence comes from Glonium stellatum, assembly GCA_001692915.1. NCBI lineage: Eukaryota > Fungi > Ascomycota > Dothideomycetes > Gloniales > Gloniaceae > Glonium > Glonium stellatum. Next base: position 31,796 of record KV748977.1, on the reverse strand, counting down.
ACTGAGTCGTTCAGCAGCCTTTTCCTCTAGATAACTACGGCTCGTACCGTCAAGAATGGCTTGATAGAGCTCGCGCTGCGTTGGTGTTAATGGTGCAAAAAGCACGTATTCGCGTTTCCTTGGCATTAAGCTTTCCACATCTGCTTTGACTCTGCGGAGCAAGAAAGGCTTGAGAACGGCATGGAGTGAAGCAACTAGGTATTGTTTCCGCTCTTCGGAGAAGAGTTGCTCATACCCATTACGGTCTTTAAGAGCGGAGAAGTCGAACCAGCTCTCAAATGACTCTAGCTTATCGAAGATGGAGGGCATGAGGAAGTGCAACAATGACCACAGCTCAGTAAGGTTGTTTTGAAGAGGTGTTCCCGTAATAAGGAGACGATTTGTGGATTGGTAAGATTGCAGTTCGCGGATTAGACGGCAGTCGAGGTTTTTGATTCGATGGCCTTCGTCCTATAATACTAGTAAGCCGAAATAATTCCTACAACGCCCTATATTGCCCCTCAAGTAAGCTCTGTACACTTACGATAATGATGAACTGCCAGCCGAAGCCAGTCAAGAACTTCCGGTCGTTCATGCAAATTTCATAACTCGTTACGACGACCGGAAACTCGCTGGTTCCGGGATTTTTTAGCCCGGTCTTCCTTATGTTTTCTCTTTCTGGTTTCGTTCCATGATATAGTACAACTGGAATGCTTGGAGTCCACTTCTTGAATTCTTCAACCCAATTGCTTGTTGTGCTGAGGGGAGCCGCAATTAGAAATGGCCCGTATGACTTATTTTCTCGCAAGTGTGCCAGGAACGCAATTGTCTGGATCGTTTTCCCCAAGCCCATCTCGTCAGCCAAGATCCCGTTTATGCCGTTATTATACAATGAAGTTAACCATTCTAGTCCTTCAAGCTGATACGCACGCATGGTGCCTCCAGTGACAAGGCTTGGCTGTCGTGCGGACTTGAGGTTTTGAACCCCGATATCACTGGTCTGGACATCTTCTTCTACGACAGCCTGGAGCGCTTCAGCAACATTTACTGTGCTCGTTTTCTTCTCAATATCCTCCTTTTTGAAAAAGTCAGATATCTTGCCGCCTTTTTTAGTTTCTCCTTTCTTTGGTCTACCTCGCCCACGGGTGGGCAGTACCTTCTCTTCTGTCTGTGGCTTATTTACGGCTGAAGTACTGTTCGCATTTGCAGTGCGTGTTGCACGGCGTTGCGATGCCTCGGCTGCCTTCTCGGCCTTCTCTTCCCGTTTTTGTGCTTGTTTCTGGCTTTTCGCATCTCGAGATTTCTCCTCTTCTTCTTGGCGTTGCATCTGCGCGAGCATAACTGTAGCGAAGAGCTGCGAAAATATATTCAATCAGCATAGGTACAATCAATTGACTCCGGCTTCAGTTAAACCAAGAAACCTTGCCGGAATATTCAAACTTGTAGCCCACTTGTATGGAAACGTAAGAAAGCATAGCCTCACCTTACTCTTGCTCAATAAGTGCTCCAGCGCTTTGAACTTAGTGTCAAGCACCTCCTTACCGCCTTTGAGGTCTTCTTGCCTCTCCTTTCCCATTTGCTGTTCTCTTTTCACATCGCTCTTTTCGCGCTTCAACCTCATCTGCTCCTCCTCCTCCTGCAGCTCTCTAGAAACACTATTTTTCACTTCTTCCATTTCAGCGGGTGGTGGCGAAGAAGCAGGTGTGGATTTTTGCGATTCGGTGTCGGCGTCTGTAATGGACGAAGACACCATATCTGCTAGTGTCCGCTTTTGCGGTTGGACGCCTCGGAATTTTACGCTGAGGTGGCGACAACAGACTTTATGTTCACCAATTCACTTCTTGATTCTATGAAGTAAATTCAAGGATTAATTGTGTAAAAACGCCGTACAGGCTTGTTAAAATATCTGGCGTATCCAATAGAGGGTGGGAGTAATTCAAGGGATTTGGAGGGGCAAGCGCGTGCAGAGTCAAGGACGCCAGAGGGCTACGGTAACCCGCGAACGCGACTTCGCGAAACAGGGTGCTTTCGCGAGTCAGATTGCCAAGAAGATCGGCAAGATCTGTCGTTTCCCTGATGTGATGGCTCCATTCACAGCTGATTCTGTGCTACAATGCTTTATTAACAGACGTCTCTTAGTCGAGTTTACACAGGGTTATGTTAGTAGCTAATACTATGTTATATATTGAAGCATTTATTTAACGACAGCTAAATTTATTAGGAATGTACTGAGCTGCAGAACAGCAAACTATTGGCGATATAACTTATCGACACCTCGAAAATCAACACCATGCGTTATAAGGCATACGGCGCCGGCTAAGCAAGTTCCAGTGCATGATCTAAAAAAGGAGGGGTGCGGTCGTTTGTTGTATTGCTTCGATAATTTTTAGTTCTTGTTACTCACAGCGTATCTAATCTGTCTATCATGAAGCATTATCATCAATCAGAAAAGCCGCATAAACCATGATCCCAATCATCCAGAGGCCCCCCGTTGCCAAATGCTGCCTTATGCCTGAAGTAGCATCCTCTTGGCTGCTAATACTTACTGCCCGCACCTACTCGAACATAATTCCCTCAAGCAGCGGGCTCCTCCACTTCATCTGGCTTGACCGTATCTGCATCCTTCATCTCCTCATCCTTAGCTTCTGGCTCAGAAGCCTTTCTCCTCTCCTCCTCCGCCCGTTTCCGCGCCTCGATCTCGGCCTGCTTCGCCATGGCGGCCTCTTGCTGCGCTTTCAGTACGGTCTGACGCTCCTCTTCGATCTTGTCATTGTAGCGCTGGATAATGGGACCGGCGACGGAGCGGATCTCTTCGATCTTGCTGACATAGATAGCCTTTGTTGCGTCTTCGCCGTCATCATAGAGCCAGTCCTATTGATAAGTTAGTGTTATGTTCATACGATGTCATGTAAACATTCGTGATGTACTCACCTCAATAGCCTCGAGCTTAGCCTGTAATCTGCTCTTCTCATCTTCACTCGAAAACTCGGCATATACGCCGATAATCTTCTCTTTAAGTTCATAGATGAAAGATTCAAGTTCGTTCTTTTGGTGCTCGGTGTCCGCAACAAGCTTATCCTCCATAATCATTTGACTCTCTTTCTCAGCCATCTGGTCCTTAGTTACCTGGTCCAGCGATGCAGTACCAGCAGAGAGAGGCAGGTCGCCCTTACGCGCCTGTTTTTTGACCTTGCGCATTTTCGGCTTCTCAGCCTTGTCTGCATCTTTCGAGTCGACGTCCATTGCCTGTGGTTCAGAAGGTATTAGTTGATCTGCAACGAACGACGACACGGACGAAGGCATTACAGAAGAATCATCATTATGCTTTTGCCGTTTCGCGGCGCGCTGTGGCGGAGGAGACCCGGTATTACAAGCAAATTCCGACACTCCACCCGCCTGCGCGTCACTACTAAGACTATCATAGGAATTGAGAGAACGTACATCACCATCTTTCTTCTCGCCCTCCTTGGCTGGCTCAACTATTGGTTCCTCCACTTCCTGCTCTTCGACGTAGTAACCTGATTCAACATTGAGGATACCGTGAAGGTTAAGTCGCGCTTTTAGCTTGCAGATCATGAAGTCGTCTTTCGCGTCTGCTTTAACGCCCTTGACAGAGAATCTGCCAATCCAGGGATTCATTTTACCAGGAAGCAGTTCAGGCTTGGCATACTTGGCTTCGAGGTCAAAGGGTTGTTTTCTATAGAAGGTTAAAATCTTAGTCGAGGGCATAACGTTGCCCTTATTGAAAACAGTGAGACTGGTGTCTTCGTCGGGTATGTCGGGAGATTTCTCCCACGTGAACTCGATAGGGTAATTGACCATATCGTGAACCGAGAAATCCCGGACGCGGAAAACGGGCGACAGGATAGCGCAGCTAAAAGCACAGCCGCGAGCGACAGCTTCATCCTGGTTGAGGGTGAAAGAGAGAGGCTTGCCAAAGAATTGCTGGATTGCATTCTTGAGAGCAGGGACACGTGTGCATCCACCGACCATCTCAATAGCATCGATATCCTCAACTTTTAGCTTAGCCTCAGCAAGAGCTTGTTCAATAGGCACCGTTGCACGATCTATAAGTGGTCTGACAAGCTCTTCCAGCTCTTCGCGCTTCAAGAAGCTTCGGACGTCGACATCATTCATAACGGACTCGATGTTCAAGGGAGCGGCGGAGTTCGCGGATAAGATCTTTTTGACCTTCTCACAGCCCGTTGCGACTCGTACACGGGCCTTTGCATTTTCGTTGATATCGATCTTGAATTTTTCCTTGAATTCCTTGGCGAAATGATCTACCATAGCTTTGTCGAAATTACGGCCTCCGAAGTGACGATCACAGGCAGTTGACTTGACAGCAAGTTCACCCTTCTTGAACTCGACAATCGAGGCCGTATAGTTGCTATGTCCAATATCAACGAAGCATACGCGCCGGGGTTTCTCTTCGGGGCCAGGCAAATCGAGCTTTGTGATGCCATAGCCAAGAGCAGTTGCCGTCGTGTCATTGATGAGGCGCAGCGTTTTTAGGCCAGCAATCTCGGAGGCATCGAGCAGGCTCCTCCGTTGTGCATCGGTATACCAGGCGGGGCAGCTGAGAACAACATCGGAGACTGGAAGCTTCAACTCGGCGGATGCAGTGGCCTTTACTTTTGTGAGGAACATAGCTACCAGCTGAGTAGCAGTAAACTGTTCCTTCTTGCCCAAGTATGAGACCTCAACGCCAACCTGGCCATTAATGTCGACGAGGGGAGCCGAGACATAGTCCTTCTCTAGCTGGACATCGGGGTCCTTCAACGATCGGCCGGCGAGTCTTGTGAGGGAGCTGACGGTGTTCTTGAGGTTGGAGATTTCCTGGTTCTTTGCAGCTTCGCCGATGTATCTGCTTTTGGGCCCGAATCCTACAAGAGACCTGAGAGCTTATGTTAGAACGGAACAACTTGAAAGAGGGCGGAAGTGAGACTTACGGTGTAGCGCGGTTGGAGACTTCATTGGTAATCTGGAAGGCAATTAGTTTGGGCTTTAGGCGCGAGAGTAGCCAGAAAAAAAGAAGAAAAACTTACCACATCTACGCCTCTGTTTCTCGCGACTGCGATCACAGTGTTGAGCGTTCCCAAATCTACACCCACGACACTCATGTTGCTGGATCAAACGATATGTGGGGGAAGGATTTTTTGTTGTCTACAGGAAGGCTTTGACAGAAGTAGGCCGAGTACTGTGAAATAAAGAAGAAAGAACAGCTACGTGGCGAGCCGGATGTCGTTGTTGACTGTTAACAGGGCTGTGGTCTCAATTTTTCCAGAGCGTTCGGGAGTATTCCATACGCACAACCTCCGTCACACCAGGCGCCTTGGCAGCCAGCGAGGTTTCTGGCCGCGGGGCAGGGCAGGGCAGCACCGCAGGCACCGCCTGAAGAGCCGCAACACCATGACATTGTAAACAAAGGTCAGTGCATCTCCCATATCGACGACACCGCCCAACTTGCCAACATAATTCATCGCGCAGCAGTAGCCGTCGCCATGCATTTCTCACGACATTAATGCTTTGCTAACATACCCCTCTTACGCGTCTGCCGCGAACGCGTCAACATCGTAGTCACTACTACCGTCCTATTCACGCGACTATCGCACCAAGGCTCTCAGAAAGATTGCGGGAATGGATAGCATACCGCAATATCCTCTCTACGGCTCGACGTTTCATCTCTACCGCTTATCGCCCCTCTACCATGGCGATTCTTCAATATTCGAGGACTCTGCTCTCCGCATGCACTCCCGCCGTCTCAGGGATGTCCTTAAGGGCGATAATCTGCGCGGCGTCCAGGTCGACTTCCTAGGCTCCGAAAATCTTTCCCGTAATTCTGGGCCTCTAGAAGAGTGCGATTGGAATCTCCTAGGGGACGAATCGTCATGGACCGAATTACAGACACAATCAATCGACTCCGAGTCCCAAGATATCATCTCAACGACAACTCCAGAGACAGCTCGAGGTATACAGATAGACCTACACTATTCCAAACACACTCACAGCGCTTTTATTCTACGTGACCCGGACAAGGCCTCGTCACCGTCCGGTTTTACATCTCTCCCACTCCTCCTAGTTCGAATGCCCGCCGCCATTCGGGAAATCTTCCTGAACTATCTCTCTACAGCCTTTGACACGCGCATTTCACCCTTAAAGCTCCGTCCATCCTTTCTGACTTCTGCTCTCGAGTCGCATCTCGCGCGCCTGACCGCCTCTATCTCCACCCAATCCATCCCTGACATCCTCAAAGTTGTGCAACTCCAACTCAGTTTTCCAACTAGCACAAAGTTTCTCAAGAGCATCGACATCAGCATCGCCCGCGAAGACATCCCGGGCTTCCTAAAACGCGGCAAGTTTCTTTCCCAACAAGCCCAAACAGGCCCAGTTCCCGATCCTTCAGCACCTACTGGTCCCTTTATAACTGCCCTCTCCCACTACACTACCACGCATCTCGCCCTCTCGCTCTTCCACCCCAAAACCCACATCTCTAAGCTCGCATGCGGCGCGTTCGCCCTCGCATCAGAAGGCCGAATAAAGCTCTACCCCCCACCGCCCCTGTCGTCCTCCGCATCCTCCGACACGACGGCGCGCACCACGCTCTCCGCCGCCGAACACGCCATGCGTGACCTATACGCATCACTAATCCAAGAAGCCTCCAGCCGCGGACGCTTCATAGTCGCGGGCGTGGAGCCCTCCGCCGCCGACATCGTTACGCCGGTCGGGACGAAAGGTAAGGCGCGTAGCGGGCCCAGCGGGAAGCGCGCACTGGCTGATATCACGGGCGCCGCACCTAAGCGCCAGAAAGGTGGTGCGCAGGCTGCTGGGCAAGAGGATCCGGTCCCGCCGGAGGATGCTGCGGCTGGCGCGCCGAGGGGCGGGAGGGATAGTATCCCTGCGGAGCCCCCGCCGCCATATGAATTGCATGATCCAGCTATTGTGTCGGCTCGGTGATGAAATTGGAGCAGAGACGCTTTATAGTTTTTGTTGAAAGACGTTGGGCTAGGGTAGAAGTTTGCGGCGTTCAGGTTTGTAGGATATTTATACCCTGTTTGGTTCTCTAGTGGGTTTGGTTTTCAGAACGGAGTATTCGATTGCTCACTATTGGCTGTTCGGTTTTGATTGTATTCGCCGCAGTATAATGCGCAGATCCCGTAGCTTTCCGGACTCGTGAATACACTCTACCTTCCCCATATACATTTGAGGAGAACTGATCTGCACAACTTTAAAGAAGCCACTCAAAGGCATAAGAGAAGTCTGCAGATTATGCAATCTTTACTCCTCTCATTCATGACTTGGTGATATTAAACCCTCTCAAGGCTGATTTAGGGAACTATCAGGGATCAGCAGCCTGACACTTTACTGGCTTCTTCGAACCCAACATGCTAGATAAATATGGGTGTCTTCCATTCTTCATAGGTAAGTATACAACTTGATAGTGCACTCACTCTTCTACAGTGGGCGTGTAATCTAGCTTATGCCAATCTTCAATAAATCCTAAGTGCGTCGGCTTGGAAGTCAGGTGATGAACCCGCCTTAGTGGGTACCTACTGTAGGTAGGCATGTACATTACGGCTTAGTTGAGGGCATAACCCCTTCAACAGATAGCCTTGCTTACCATCTTCCTTACCACCCCGCTCTTTCCTCGACCAGCAATACAAGCCATCTGTTCAAAAAGGAGATATTATCAATCTCTCAGAAATGTTCCTCAGTTGAAGCAACTAGGGATGTGAGAGCTATTATCTCACAACTGGATTCCGTTCAGCTCACATTACTCCAAAGCACCAAGATCGAGCTGAAGGACAATTGTGACGCCATACTGCCCACACATTCTACCGTGCGATCTGAGTTTCTCGATTCGCAAAGCCCTTCGCGTATGACTTCAAACTCTGCATGCATTATGAGCTGAGCTGATTTCGATCTCTTGGGCCAAGAGCAGACGCCAAGGCATAGCCTTATTGGATGTGAAACCTTTTCCTTTCCCTTCCTTCCGATGATCCATACAGTAGTCACACCTAAGCACGAGAGAAAAACATCCTCCTCGAGTGCGCCTTCCGATGGGGCCTCAGATAGTGATGGTGGGGTAATCTTGGAGGAACAATGGACTCGCAGCCAGAACTTGATCGGAACATATTCTAGGAATACATGGCTTAATCCTAGGCTTCCAGGCCTTAGGGATAGGTTGGCCTTGTCTCCCCGACGAGACCTAGACTGGTGTGATCGCGGAAAAAGCCATGTAGACTTTAAAGATGATGAGACAGTTCCCCTTCTCCAAGGCCGTTTTCTAGGCCACGGCAGCCAAGGCAAGACATTCCTCTCTCGCTCTCTCTTTCGCTCTCTCTCTCGCTCTCTCTTTCGCTCTCTCTCTCACTCTCTCTTTCTCTCTCTCTCGCTCTCGCTCTATGCTCAATATGCTAATTCGCGGCTCGAAATAGGAGGAGTATACGAAACCACTTGCAAAGGAATCACTTTAGCATGGAAGAAAAGGCATTGCCCTCGAGGTATTGGAACGAAAGAACGAGGTGAAATTGAAATATTGAAGAGACTCTCCCACCAACACATTATTAAGTTAATAGGAACCTACACTCACCGCCCCTTCCTCGGCCTGCTTCTTTGGCCAGTAGCTGTTTGTGACCTGGCAACCTTTCTCGAAGACATCGATGCCCTAATCCTAGCATATATGCCCAGAGAGCCTCCCACAGTTGAAGACAGGGTGATGAGGCGCCTCCACGCATTATGTACAAGTAAAGACGATTGGCCCGATCTGTTCCCGGCTGCGGTGCGGCGATTATCGCGCAGTTTTGGGTGTCTCACTAGCGCCATTACATACATTCATGGCCAGCGCATCAGGCATAAAGACCTTAAGCCATCTAACGTCCTTTTGTCGCATGATGGCTTGTGGGTTACTGATTTTGGGATCTCTACCGACCTCGCCGCTTTGGCAACCACCGGTAGTGAATGTGTGGAAAGAGGTACTGCGAAATACTTTGCGCCGGAAGTCGCCATATATGAAAGAAGTGGCCGGTCTGCTGATATATTCTCCCTCGGATGTATGTTCCTCGAAATGGTTGCTTTATGTAGAGGGAGCTCTCTCCAGGATCTAAGAAGACTTCGTCCAGCAGAAAACTTCTCTTTTCAAGCAAATCTTCATTTGCGACGAGAGTGGTTTACATTACTGAAGAGTCGCCAAATACGCATCCAGCATTTACTTTGCGAAATCGAACAAATGATAGACCCCGATCCAGAAATGAGGCCTATGGCGAGTGAGTTAATGGAACACCTTGGGCTCATCGAACAATTTCAGACCGGCTCCGATACCCCTCTATATGGCTATTGTTGCACTCCACAAAATCTCACCCCTAGGGCTAAACGGGAAATCGACAGGCTTGTGGCCCGTATCGAAGATTTGAAAATCCAAATCGTAGAGAGGGATGAGGAGATTAACCATTTGAGAAACTCAACGCCGCTCGTACCTCCACCACCAATTGGAGGGGACTTTACGCCGTCGTTCTCAATGAATAGATTGGAACCTTCGACTTACATTGCGCCAACGGACTCCCATGCCCTTAGATTAGCCTTTAGTAGATAATCGGAATGTTGATAATTAGGAATTTTTTGAATTTCGCAGGTTTTAGTGTAGTGCTCCGATGTGGCCAGCTGTCTCGTATAGTGTGACTCAACTTTAAGTCGTTGCCTTGATTTCCTTGCGCCCTCTTCACCTGGAGCTTCATGGTAAATGCAAAGCAACTTATGGTGCTGATCCCATGCATTGCTTCTCAGGAGGGGCAAATTTGGTCTATTAGAAAACTCGCTGTGCTGCGTCTCTGCTGAAGGTGTCTCAGGAGGTTCCTAGTGTGTATGTAGTATCAGCGTAGATTCGAATATAGAGGGCCTAATTTTATCATTAAAAGCGAGGCTTTTGACGGTTATGTATTTGAATGTCTGAAATGGTGGAAGAGGCTTAAATACGGTAGCATCTAGACCTATCCTATTTGAGTTGCTGGGTGGGGCAAAAAGTTTCTCACTGTGCTTGTCTGCGTTCATGTGCACATGTGGATGCTTAAAATATCTATAGAATTCTCTATCTACGATGCAGGTGGCTGGGTCTGGCCTTTAAAACGTTTCACGCGTTTACCCGGGTTTACTGGCAATGTGCGACAGAGGGAACCTTTGGAAGTTAGGAAAAAAGCTCAGAGCCCTTTATCAGGGCGGAACTAGGGACCTTAGTCTTTTCTAGTGTGTATGGTCTTGGATGCTCCTCATAGATTCATGGTGACACATTTCCTTGGTTTGGTTCGATGTATTGGCAGACCCATAGAGCGAGTCTGGAACGCTCATGTCTTTATTAGATAATGCTTTCATGCAAATAACATCTCTAAGAAACGTAGTTTTGATTACACGCCGACTAGCCTCTCAGATCCGGAAAAAAGGTAAGTTCTTTTAGTACAGATGCAAGAGTGCGACGAGTCAAAGAAGCAGAAGTAACAAAGAACAGAGTGATGTGATACGGAGAGATCCCAAGCAAAACGCTTTGTCACGACCATGCCATTGTACAGATACCGCTCCCACATACATTTCTTCCCTCTAGCATATCGTTCCCCATCACCCAAAACTATCCTTGCCCCCTCGCAAAAGAACCTAGCAGCCGCTGAACGCAATGAAGTTAGACTGGAGGATTTTTCGTCTCTTATAACATTAGCTCGAGCGGATTTTCAATCACCCGTTTTAGCTCCTTCATAAACTCGCCGCCAACGGCACCATCAACAACCTTGTGATCGAAGCTGCCGGTGATGACGATCTGATCATCCCATTCGACGCCGATGCTTCCATCCTCAGCTTCCTCCCCAGGCACTGCAACCTTCTTTGTCGTGCCAACAGCGACAATAGCGGCTTGGGGTGGGTTGATAACCGCAGTGAACCGCTCAACTGCTGAGTTCATGCCCATGTTAGAGATGGTGAAAGTGCCACCTTGGTATTCTTCTGGCTTCAGCTTGCCATCACGGGCGCGCTTGCCGAGATCCTTGATCTGTGCTGAGATAGATTCTAGGCCAAGGGAACCGACGTTTTTGACAATCGGCGTCATGAGGCCAACAGGGGTAGCAACAGCAACGGAGACGTCAACAACATTGTGCTGACGAATGACAACCTGGCCACCCTCTTCGCGCCATGAGGAGTTGGCGGCAGGCACCTTGCGGCAGGCGACGGCACAGGCTTTGACGAGGAAGTCATTGACCGAGAGCTTGTATTTGCCTTCTGAGGAGGCATTGAGGGCCTCGCGCAGCTTCAGCAATTTGGAAGCAGAAATAGTGGAGGCGACAAAGTAGTGTGGGTTCTCGTTCATGCTTTTGACAAGACGAGTAGCAATGGTCTTACGCATGCTTGAGGCGGGAATGTCTTCATAGGCTGGGGCGCCGGACGTAGAACCACCGGCTGGAGCAGCAGCAGCTGTGGGCTTGTACTTCTCAATGTCTGCCATGGTAATTTTACCGCCAGGTCCTGTGCCCTTAATCGCAGATAGCGGAACACCTTTTTCGAGTGCAAGCTTCTTAGCTGCGGGAGAGAGCGGTGATTGGCGATCAAGAGCTGTCTCAAGCCTGCCACCGGTAGAGGAGGATTCCTGAGGTTCAGGCACTGACTCTTCTGGTGTTGGGGGTGCAGTAGATGAACTACTTGAAGGAGGTTCGCTAGATTTAGAGGCTTCTTCCTTCGGAGCAGAAGGAGCAGGCTTGTCACCGCCAGCGTCCTCGGTGGAGAAAGACTCAAAGGCAGAGACGTCTTCGCCCTCTTCAACCATTACTGCAATAGGCTAGAGTAATGTTAGCGCATAATGGAGCAGTTTTAGCGCTATATAAAGTGCAATTGAACGATGTAAGCTCCATGTAATCAAATGAAAAAAAGTGCTTACACTTCCCACCGCAATATCCTTCTCGCCAGATTCTTTGAGAATTTTGGCGAGGACACCCTCTTCTTGGAACTCGAAATCCATTTGTGCTTTGTCCGTCTCGATCTCGACAAGCACATCACCAGGACTTAATGAATCGCCGACTTTTTTCTGCCACGTCCCAATGTTTCCTGCGGTCATTGTCGGGGATAAGGCTGGCATGCTGACAATAGTGTGCGGGGGATATGCTACCGGCTATCTCAGTATAATGATCGCTATTATACAATTCTGATAGAGGTATAGAGCAATGCAGCTTACATTTCGAGGCATAATACCTTGCAAGGGCTGAGAGAGCAGGAGTTCTCCTGCTGCGAGGCCGGAAGCGGTCAGTCAAGCTCTATCGCAACTACGGAAAATGGGAAAGGGGAGCGTACACAACGGAATCCTGACATCTCGACAGGCTGTAACCTCCTCTTAGGGCAATTGAACCTCGAAGACACAATTGTCCGGAGGATCGCGATAAAATTGTCGCAGCAGACATTGTGACAAGATGCCGCTGAGGACGGGAATTCGGGATAGAAGGTGAGAAGAGGAAGCGGCCACGAGTGGAGAGAGAGACAATGAGAGAGCTCTAGGACCGAGAATCCCCTGAAATGGAGAGGTCGTGAGGAGGGCGATTGGTGATTGTTGTCGTCGCTCCGCGCCCAACAGCTTGCTTGGTTGAATAAAAGTGTCGAGTAGCTCTGCACGGGGACCCGTTCGGGTTTCGGGCATTCTCGTTTTCTTAGCCCGCAATAAAGCCACACGCAGCTTGCACGCACGGGCCGGGGGCACTAATCGCCGTCGACTCTTTGGGAGTGGCTGTACCATCCCAGCTGAGTAAGGAGTTTGAGGCTGAGAATAATCGAAATACTCCACACGTATACACTTCCTTAACCACTAGCATTCAGCTAATCCCCTTCAATTCTTTCGCAAAGCTTGATCTCGCGCCTATCCGCAGGGCGGCGTGGACTTTGCCTAATTCAACTTTCATACATCGAGATGCTGCATCTCTGAGGTTCCCCACCCAGCATCATCAAAGAAGCTCCCTAGTGTATACGCGGCGCCCTGAATAACAAAATGGCCAACCACGACACCCCGGCGGAAGATATGGAGAAGGCTCCAAACGGTCACATGGAAGACACATCTGCCGCACAACCTGAAGAGAACGGCATTGGAGACACAGAAGCGGAGCCTGCGGAACATGAACATGGCTCAGATGCGCAAGGGTCGCCGACTTCACAGGAAACACCGGATCTTCGAACGCCCACGGCTGCTTCTCCACAGCTTAATGTACCAAGCGGACAGGACACTCCTCGAACTGCTGACTTCTTCGAACAACGAATGCACACCTCAACTCGGTCGCGGACGGATTCGCAATCCACAGCTGCCACCACCGCCGCAAAACCTTCCACCCGGAGTTCCTTAGTATTTGTCGTCACGGCGCTTGAAACAATAGCTAGTTCAAAGGATGCGAGGAAGCACAAGAAGCTTGGAGACTCTACTGCGCAGGCGTTGACCGCGATCAAGAGTGAAGGCGACCCCTCGCACATCAACCCCGAAGTCCTCTTCGGACCCCTCCAACTCGCCTCAGAGGCTCAGACCGTCTCGGTCGTGATTACCGCTCTTGACTGCATTGGAAAGCTCATCAGCTACTCCTATTTCTCCGTCCCTTCGGAACCTCAAGGCGAAAACACTGAAGCACCTCCTCTCATCGAACGAGCGATAGATACAATATGCGACTGCTTTCAGGGAGAAGCTACACCGGTGGAAGTACAACTTCAAATAGTGAAGTCACTACTGGCGGCTATCTTGAATGACAAAATCGTTGTGCATGGAGCAGGTCTCTTGAAGGCCGTGCGACTGACTTACAACATCTTTTTGTTGTCAAAATCTAGTGCGAACCAGCAGGTCGCACAGGGAGCTTTGACCCAGATGGTGGGAACGGTCTTCGAGCGAGTCAAAGGGAGACTTATGGTCAAGGAGTCACGAATGAATCTTTCCCGTAGTTCTCTTATAAATGAGAAACCAGGATCGGAGGAGAGCAACAGAGACGAGGTTGAGGGTAGTACCTCCGGCGTTGATGGGTCCCAAGCCAACGGAGAAGGAAACGGAGACCTCGAGGAAGAGAGTTTGGAACAAGGATCGGGTGAACCTAGTGACAAGCCTGTGGATAAACACACCGGACCAAAGATCACGCTTCAAAGCTTCGAAAACAATATGAGCTTCAATGATGATAGGATCCATGATAATGCGCCGACTTTGGTCACTCGAGTCAAGGGTCGGGCATCACAAAGGGCCGTGGCAGGGTCGGACGCGTCACCTAATCTTCAGCACGATGGAGAGGGGACGGATGAGGAAGAGGAAGACGAAATATTCATCAGGGATGCTTATCTTGTGTTCAGGGCTATGTGTAGACTAAGCACCAAGGCGCTTCCGGTCGAACATGCCCTTGACGTTAAGTCTCAAGGCATGAGGTCAAAATTGCTATCTCTACACATTATTCACACCATCCTCCATAATAACATAACCGTCTTCGTCTCCCCGTACGCCACGATACGGAGCAGCAGTAGCGACGAGCCCACAACTTTTGTTCAAGCCATCAAGCAATATCTGTGCCTGAGTCTAAGTCGGAACGGAGCAAGCTCCGTTCACCGAGTGTTCGAAGTCAGCTGTGAGATATTTTGGCTTATGCTAAAATATCTTCGTGTCATGCTGAAGAAAGAGATCGAGGTATTTTTGAAGGAGATTTACCTTGCCATCTTGGACAAACGAACCGCGGCAGTTTTCCAAAAGCAGTATATTCTGACTATTCTTGGAAGGTTGGCAGCAGACCCAAGGGCCTTGGTTGAGATTTATTTGAATTATGATTGTGACCGAACAGCTTTGGACAACATGTACCAGAGAATTGTCGAACATCTATCAAAGATTTCAAGCACCCCTATCTCTATTACTCCAATACAACAACAGGCTTACCAGGATCAGCATGCAAAACAGTCGAATCATTTTTCGGATTGGCATACACGAGGAACGCTTCCGCCATCGCTATCCACAGCATCGATGCATGCCGCTCATGACACAGATCAAGGCTATCCACCGGATTATGCTATGAAACAAGAGTCCCTTGAAGCTCTCGTTGAAATTCTCCGCTCTCTTGTTAATTGGTCACAAGAAGGAATTGCGGATAACACTGTGCATTTACGGGAATCGGAATCCCGAACCTCTGTTGACGACCTTCGTGAATCAATGGATAATCGTGGCGGGACCGATTCTCCGCACATCGCAGCAACGGATTCGGGTACGGCAACGCCAATTGCAGAAGATGATCCTAGCCAGCTGGAAAAAGCGAAACAGAGAAAAACCGCGCTTACGAATGCGGTCCGTCAATTCAACTTCAAGCCTAAGAGAGGTCTGAAGGTTCTTTTGAAAGATGGTTTCCTGAAATCTGGGTCTCCTGAGGATATTGCGCGTTTCTTTCTGGATAACGAGTCAATTGATAAAAAAGCGCTTGGGGAGTTCCTCGGCGAGGGCGATCCGGAAAATATCGCCATCATGCACGCCTTTGTGGACCTTATGGACTTTACGAAGACAAGATTTGTTGATGCTCTGCGCCGCTTTCTTCAGAGCTTCCGCCTTCCCGGAGAGGCACAGAAGATTGATAGGTTCATGTTAAAATTTGCGGAACGGTACATCACTGGCAATCCTAACGCTTTCGCAAACGCCGACACCGCTTACGTACTAGCATATTCGGTTATCATGTTGAATACCGACCAACACAGCGCGAAGCTCAAAGGGCAGCGACGCATGACACCAGAGGACTTTATTAAGAACAACAGGGGCATCAACGATAACGCGGATCTTCCTGAAGATTATCTTCGCGGCATTTTTGACGAAATTGCGCATAATGAGATAGTGCTAAATACCGAGCGAGAAACTGCAGCGAATCTGGGTATGCTGCCACAGCCGACTGGCGGATTAGCTGCCAACATTGGTCAGGCTTTGTCCTCTGTCGGACGAGATCTACAACGAGAAGCATATGTCCAGGCATCGGAAGAGATGGCTAATAAAACCGAGCAGCTATACAAGACTCTATTACGCGCTCAAAGACGAGCTGCATCGAAAATGCCCGTCTCAAAATTTATCCCTGCCTCTTCCTTCAAGCATGTTGGCCCTATGTTTGAGATAACATGGATGCCGTTTCTTACCGCGCTTTCAGGCCAGGCTCAGGACACGCACAATCTTGAGACGGTCAAACTTAGCATGGAAGGACTCAAACTTGCTATTCGAATTGCATGCTTGTTTGACCTTGAGAACCCACGACAGGCATTCGTTGCGTCTCTCTCTAGGTTCACAAATCTGTATAACTTGAGCGAGATGAAGGCTAAGAATGTTGAGGCCTTAAAAGTCCTACTTGAAGTTGCTCATAACGAAGGAAATTTGCTTAAAGAGTCATGGCGAGACATCCTGACTTGCATATCGCAGCTCGATCGTTTCCAACTTATTTCTACTGGTGTGGACGAAAGAGTGGTACCAGACGTCCTCAAAGCTAACACACAATCAAAGGGAACGCCAGCTTCCCGGAAATCTCTTGCTGTACCAAATCGACGCAGGCCAACTTCACAAAGTAGTAACCTCCATTACCAGGCTGACATAGCCGAGGAGACTAGCTCTACAGACATGATCCGGGGAGTGGATCGCATCTTCACGAACACCGCAAATCTTTCTGGAGACGCAATTGTTGATTTCGTTAAGGCATTGACGCAAGTAAGCTGGCAAGAGATCCAGTCATCCGGACAGAGTGATTCTCCCCGCACATACAGCCTTCAGAAACTTGTTGAGATTAGTGGATACAACATGACCCGTGTCCGATTTGAATGGACAAACATCTGGCAAATCCTTGGAGAGCATTTCAATCAAGTAGGATGTCATACTAACACTAATGTCGTCTTCTTTGCTCTCAATTCATTGCGACAACTGTCTATGAAGTTTATGGAAATCGAAGAGCTGCCTGGTTTCAAATTCCAGAAGGATTTTCTTAAGCCTTTTGAACATATTATCAGCAATACCACTGTTGTCAACGTCAAAGATATGGTTCTACGATGCCTAATTCAAATGATTCAGGCTCGAGGAGACAACATCCGCTCAGGTTGGAGGACGATGTTCGGCGTCTTCACCGTTGCCGCCAAGGAGCCGTATGGTACGTTATCCAGCAGTGTTCAAGCAATCATCATATCTAATTTCCAACAGAAACCATTGTCAGCCTCGCTTTTGACAATATAACGCAAGTATACAACACTAAATTCGGCGTCGTAATATCACAAGGCGCTTTTGCCGACCTGATCGTCTGCTTGACAGAATTTTCGAAAAACTTTAAATTCCAGAAGAAGTCGCTCCAAGCAATCGAATTACTGAAGTCATCAGTGCCCAAGATGCTCAGAACGCCAGAGTGTCCCTTATCCGCACGTGCTGGCTTTATCAAAGATTCCGCTCAGGGGTCCAATATACCAAAACAGCCAAGCAGACAGACCCAAGAAGAACAGTTCTGGTTCCCAGTGTTATTCGCATTTCACGACGTGCTCATGACCGGCGAGGATCTCGAGGTGCGATCAAGAGCGCTTAATTATTTGTTCGAGACCCTGATCACATACGGCGGTGATTTCCCGCAGGATTTTTGGGATATCCTCTGGCGTCAACTTCTCTACCCAATCTTCATGGTACTAAAATCCAAATCCGAGATGACTAAAGTTCTCAATCATGAGGAGCTCTCTGTTTGGCTCTCTACTACAATGATCCAAGCCCTTCGCAACATGATTAAACTCTTCACGCACTTCTTCGAATCCCTTGAGTACATGCTTGACAGATTCCTGGATCTACTGGCGTTATGCATTTGTCAGGAAAACGATACCCTTGCGAGAATCGGAAGCAACTGTTTACAGCAACTAATCCTTCAGAATGTTCGAAAGTTCCAGCCGGAGCATTGGCATAAGATTGTCAATGCATTCGTTGAGCTCTTCAACCGCACTGAAGCCAGTGCCCTATTCTCCGCCGCCACCTCTTCATCATATACACCCAACTCATCTACATCCGCTAATGGCGTCCGTAATGCTTCAGGGTCGAAATCGCCCACCGCGGAAGCCCATGTTACGGATCTTCCACTTACACAAACTCCAGTTGAAGAAGCGGCGTCAGAAAATGCCCTCGGAATTAACGGCCTTCCCACCCCACGCCGCCCCTCTGCCGTAATCTCTGACACGTCGAGCACGACAGAAAACCGAATGCCTTCACCGCTACCAAAGCGCCAGACCGCCGAACTTGAAGATTATCGCCCTGACGATAAAGACCTACAGCAAGCACCTGTCGTTGTAACAGCTGCCCGTCGCCGTTTCTTCAATCAAATCATCACTAAGTGCGTCTTACAATTGCTCATGATCGAGACAGTACAAGAACTCTTCACCAATGACTCGGTATACGAAAAAATCCCCTCTGGGGAGCTTCTGCGCCTGATGGCCGTACTGAAGAAGAGCTACCAGTTCGCCAAGCGATTCAATGCAGATCGTGATCTCAGAACACGGTTGTTCAGGGAAGGTTTCATGAAACAGCCGCCGAATCTCCTCAAGCAGGAATCCGGCTCTGCTTCAGTCTACGTTTCCATTCTGTTCAGGATGTACCATGACACGAGTACTGAACGCGCGGCAAACCGTGCCGAGACCGAAGCTGCGCTCGTTCCGCTTTGCGAGGACATCGTCGCCTCGTACATTGAGCTCGATGAGGAAACGCAGCAACGCAATATCGTGACGTGGCGTCCGGTCGTTGTCACTGTTTTGGATGGCTACACCGGATTCCCGCAGGAGGAGTTCGAGAAACATGTCGAGGTGTTCGCACCGCTCGTTGTAGGGCTTTTAGGGACTGAGATGGCACCGGATGTGCAGAGAGCTGTGCAAGCCTTAGTCATGCGGGTGTTTGAGTGTAAACTCGGCACCGAGAGAGTGCAGCTGATGACACCAATTGCGAGAAGCCCAAGGGGGAGTTTTAGTGGAGCGGGTGCTATGGGACAGCGAAGGGGGAGTAGAGGAAGATAGATTTTGAGGCAGGCTTTAAGAGCAGGAGCGAGCGTGAGAATTTTGCATCTGGCTTCTAGTATGGGCGCTATGCGTCATCTGCTTGTAGCGTTACTATTGCATTATCTTTTCTACGGTGTGTAAAATGCAATCAGGAGAGGTCTTCTCATCCCTCGGTTACGTATCAATTGGGTTTTATAGGGCGTCTTTGAGTGGTGGGATGTAGGTTTTGTAAAGTATGTTTTGATGTGGGTTAGGTGTTGAAGAAAAGCCATTTTGATATATATATTTTACGAAGTTTTCTACTAGGATGTTATTCATGCTAAGAGCGCTTTGCCATGGGACTGGGGTCGATCAAGTCAGCCTAGGTAAGGTAGGTAGGTAATGCGGAAGAATTCTGGGGCATTAACTTAACCTCATTCTTTACTCCAATTCAAAGACGGGGACCACAAGCGGAATTACCATGCTCTACTACTCCCTCTAGATCATGATAATCACATAATCGCTTCTAAGTAGCCATGTATTTGTGATAATCCTTTATATATGCGTCTGAAAACCTTCGGTAGCTCTAAGATATCCAGAGGTAATAGCCTTGAGCTCCAGGTCGGGACGGTTTCTCTTATCCCAGCACCTAGGAGGCGGGTCCTCAAACGATAGAAGAGATTCCCAGGAAAACGTTCCACGGCAAACCTT
Organism: Glonium stellatum; assembly: GCA_001692915.1. Taxonomy (NCBI): domain Eukaryota; kingdom Fungi; phylum Ascomycota; class Dothideomycetes; order Gloniales; family Gloniaceae; genus Glonium; species Glonium stellatum. The sequence goes on along the minus strand of KV748977.1, from coordinate 12,143 downwards.
AATTCAACCTACCTCTATTCCGACTCCGAACCCCGCGTCGGCGTCATCTTTCCGGTCGTTCCACCATACATCATAATTGATCTGGAATGATTTCTCGCGTCATAGAAGTTTTGCCGTTAAACCTTCCAACACCTCCCTTTGGGCAATGTTTCAGATCCCTCATGTCAGCCTGGTATGCATTCAGTTACTGCGAAATGCGCACATCAACCTGGCTTGTCCTCGGATGGGCGCCGGCCAAACAATGTCAAGTTTCCTGAAATGACATAGTAAATATCGCTGTCAAATAGTCCTTTCCGAACCATCCTGTGAGTAAAATGAGAGGTATCTGACGCATTTGAACCGTTTCAAGAACGAGCGCAATATACCAGCGACGTAAGTTATCTGCTGTTTAGCCGTCCTTTTCATGGAAATACATATACTTGTCTCAAGTCTCATTATTACTCCTTTTCTAGTGATCTTTATTGCTTTTTCCTCGCCATGAAGTCTGCCATTAGAACTCTCGGTGCTTTCTCTACACTCCTCGTACCAGGACTCGCAGTACCACTTCCGCAGGCTCCAGAGCCCTTACCAGCGACCGCCAAACCTCCAGGGCCCCCAGGTGCTTCAGGTGTTTTACGAGCCGGTCCGTCATTGATTGGCTACGGGCAACCATTTCAAGCAGAACAGACAAGCGGATCGACTGTGGTACCGCCATATGAATTCGGACTCGCGCCGGGGCAATCTGAAGATCCCGAATTAGGACTCTATCTGGATCTTTCAAATGTCAGAAATCCGCAGCCAATACGTGGTGGTGCAAAGAGTCCAACTGATCCGGGCCCGCGTAAGTCTTACCTACACAACAACCAATGACGCTAAGCAGTGCAACTAACTGTGAGTGCTTGACAGGGAACTATGATTACGACCGCCTTAACAGCGACCTGTTTGCGCCCCCAGCGACAGATAGTGGAGATATACCCAACGCCAAATGGCCTTTTGGCCTCTCACATAACAGACATGGCCTCAGATCTGCTGGTTGGGCCCGCCAACAGAACACCGATCAGCTCCCTGTCGCCAAAGCTATGGCAGGTGTCAATATGCGCCTAGAGCCATATGCCTACCTAGAACTGCACTGGCACTCTCAAGGCGAGTGGTCGCTTATGCTAAATGGTAGTGTGCGGCTTGCTTCTTCTAACGAGGCTGGTGAGGCTTTCATTGATGATCTTCAAGCCGGGGACGTGTGGTTCTTTCCATCAGGAATCCCGCATTCAATCCAAGCGCTTGAGGCCGGCTGCGAGTTCCTGCTTGTTTTCGACTCTGGTAGTTTCTCCGAAGACACCACATTCCTCGTTTCGGAGCTCTTTGAGGGCAACCCCCGTGAGGTGCTTGCCAAAAACTTCCGCACCTCCACCGCCTCCTTTTCCAACCTCCCACACGGCCAGCTCTACATCTTCCCCGGCTCACCCCCCGGCAACATAACGTCACAAAACTCAACGGGACCTGCCGGTATCATCCCACCCGAGCGCTCGTACAGCTATCACTGGTCACTGCAGGAGCCATACCGAGTCCCTGGCGGCACCGTCAAGATCCTCGACCCGCTCTCATTCCCCATTGCCGACAACTTCGCCGTGGCCCTCTTTAGTATCGATCCCGGCGCTATGCGCGAGATGCACTGGCACACCACGTCCGACGAATGGAACTACTTCCTGGCGGGGCAGGCGCGCGTCACCGTCTTCGACGTGCCGGAAGCGTCGCGCACATTCGACTTCCAGGCCGGAGACGTCGGGTATATCCCCGTGCCCGACGCGCACTATGTCGAGTGCGTGAGTGATGTGCCATGTGTTTATCTTGAGGTGCTTCTGGCGGATATGTATAATGATATTAGTGTTGCACAGTGGCTTGGTTTGACGCCACGGCAGGTGGTTAGGGATACGTTGATGTTGAGTGAGGATGTGCTGGATAGACTGCCGAAGGTCAAGCCGTTCATATTTCCGGGGAGCACGAATCATACGAGGACAAATTATACGGTGGATGTGGTGTAGCCATGCTGTGAGAGGATTTAGGTTTGAATATGACTTCTGCAGGTGGGTGGGCACTATTCATATCGAGAGGCCTTTTCAAAGTCTTGTGCATGCCCTCGATAATTTGGATAACTACTATTTTATACGCACTTCATCCGGCGGTATAAGGCTATAACCATGCGATTTTGGGTTTGGTGTAGGTAACCCGATTCCAGACCTCATAATTTGGTCTTTGCCTTTGAAGACTATGTGAAACTGTACAGCGATTAAATCAACCACACATTAGAAAGGCTGCGGTTCATACTGACTGAGGAATTCAACGCCAAGGCAGGTTTTCCACGAGAAGTGTTTCCCTCGTCATCCACGAATTCGATCATATTCAGTTTTCAACTTCTTGGATAATTCAATATCGTCAATGTCTGGCTTTCAACGGAGGCTACCGGGAATGGGCATAGAGCATTTCACGTAGTTCCGCCAAGGCCTTGTTAGCATACTAGACTCTTTATTCTACAATAGAGCAGCCTGTATACATCTACAGTCCATTTCTCTCCAAATAGCCTAGCAAAAAATCTCACTGATAGACGGTGATCGAGATATTGTATACCGTTCGGTACTTGAACTACGTCAATTTCATCCATAGAAGTGGCAGAATCCATTAAGGCTTGCTAGGCATTACCGCGTGTTACCGGCTAATCCCGAGAAGGCATATTGGCCCGTGTAGAATCTGAATAGGGTTGGGCATGTTAAGTATGGAACTTGGGAAATGTTGGACTTACCTTAAACTATGAGGATATTAGGTAGACAAGGTAGGGCCTCCGTTGCTGGGATGTGAGATGGGCTGGCTAAGACAGGCCATCCAGTGGGCTAATAGCATGATGCAGCAGGAAAAAGATCTCAGCCTCGTTTTCGGCAAATCATCTTTGAGCTGACAAGTCTATCATAGTGAAATTAAATATATTTGCAACACTGAGTGGCTAGTTACTATCGGATGGTATTAAGAGACCATAATGTATGGATGCGGGCTTATTGAACTGTAAAGAATGAGGTTGGTGTGTACGTTCGGCGCTTCGAGTTTCGGGTAATTTTACGCGGCGCTCGGCGCTTGCCCTCAAATGTTAACGGCACTTATTGGCTGGTTAGTGCACCCAATTGCACTTGTGAGTTGACTTAATAGTTGATTGGACTGTAATGCTTAAGATTTAAGTCGGATTAGTTATGTTGCATTTAGCACAATAACACCGAGGGCGCCGAGCGTCGTATTTCTCACATTCCCTACAATAATATGCTGAAGAAACCCTAGTGCAAAGCTCGTGGGATATTGTATTACGGGGTTGGACAAGGTTATATTTTTGCGCGCATTATAGTACATGGGCAGAAGGCCTGGTGAGTAGATCTCCGCACGATTGCCGTTTCATTAACAACCAAATTCCCGCAAGCATATCCACTCAGAGTCCATTATGGCATAGCTTGCGTATTTGCTGACGATAGCTAGGGTACGTCATGAAGGATGTAGGTGCAGGAACTTGGTGAGCAAATACATGGAGGCAGTAAGCGGCAAAGCAATCCTGACTCTGTCCTTGCATACTCTAGCATGTTCAAGGGAAATTTTAGTAGACATATTTTGGATTTGGATGTGTAACTCTTATAGTACTTTGTGATTATACGTAGTAGGCATCAACGTTCACGGGAACTGTCGCCGTGTTGCGGTTCCGGCGTTGGAAAGCGTAGACCATTTTTTATTGATCTATGAGGAAAATCCGGGAAAAGTTAAGAGACGAGTCGACTCTTTTTCGATGGAAATAATGCCGCATTATTGGTAAACTTTGTTAGGATGTCCTGTAATCTTGTTATGTCAGGCGCGTGCACGGACTGACGCCGCTCGGGAAACTTTCAACACCAACCGTAAGGACAAATTAGAGGAATGATGATAGAAGGTGTGGAACGGGGATTAGGTAATTAAAATATGAATTAGAATGGATAAAATTGGATAACGTAAAGTTGGATGCCTGATAGTAATGGATAAGAAAAATGGGAATTCAATGAAGCGGTACGGAGCTAGGAGACTTCTTGTAACTTTTCTCCACGCACCGGTCACTGGTCTTGCATCTCTGCCGTCCGGACCGAGGATCATACGAGTATAAGGCCGACCTGCAGCTTTTAGCATAGACGCGACGGCTCACAGTCGGAAGGCAAAGCTGAAAGGCGCAAAGCGGGCGAGGAAAATTGCTACTGGGGATCCACTATTCGCCAAAAGACAATTTGTCGCTCGCGCTAGCAGCCCACCAACAGCGCGCTTACTGGCAGAGATAAGGATGCATAACGAACCCAACGGCAGATCTTCCCTCGCTCCACCCTCTCTTTTTCCCAGCCCCGGCAGCGCTCACTCCAAGACCCAGACCAGACCCATCGCAACCCGATCAGTTCCTCCCCACAGATCTGTCGCTGCTCCTTGCTTTTTGGGCAGCCACTTCCGTGGGCCATACTACTTTGGGATCTAGCCTTTGCGTCGCTGCACCATGCTTCTCCGGACTGTCGTGACTTGTAGTCAGAAGTATGACGAAGGCGACGGAGCATCTCTGCACCCCGTCTTCTGGCGTGAGGGCCCTGCCTGCTCGTATTAACCGCATGAGCTGGGGCTGGCAGGGTGCCTTGCAGTCCTGGAACAATATTTTTGGTCCTTTGCGTCGTATCTGGTCATACTGTTCTTCACATCTCATGCATGAGCTGAGCCTATTGTATTGCTCTGCTGACCTGGCCTTTGGTCCCCATTCTTTATATTTTGTCTTTTATCTATAAATTCTATTTGCGTTTGGTTTTACTACTTCTTAGTTTTGACATACCATGGGCCTCATGACCGAAGAGGAGAAGGTACACCTTCGTCGAATGGAAGGCGATCTACCGCCCACACCTCCCGAGACTGTTATTGATGGGGAGGATCCGAAAGAAGTGCTTGCATTTCCTCTCCCGCCTCCAACAACGGTGCCCGAAGCAGTGCTTGAAATAGACAAGAAAACACCGGACGCACACGTACCGCGAGATCCTAGACTTATCAGGTTAACGGGTGTGCATCCTTTTAATGTTGAGGCGCCGCTATCTGATTTATTCAACGAGGGTTTCTTGACGAGTCCGGAGTTGTTTTATGTGCGAAACCATGGCGCAGTGCCGGTAGTGAGAGATGAGGATATTCCTAATTGGGAGTTTTCCGTTGAAGGGTAGGTTATGCCTAATCAAAACACTATCATGTGAAACGCTGATTATGTTGCATAGATTAGTTGAGAACCCTCTCAAGCTTACTCTCAAGGAGCTTGTCGAAGAGTATGAGCAGATAACGTGCCCGATCACGCTTGTCTGCGCTGGTAACCGAAGAAAAGAGCAGAACCAAGTTCGGAAGTCGAAGGGTTTCTCATGGGGCGCAGCGGGCGTTTCAACCGCTCTTTTCACGGGTGTGATTATGTCAGAGGTGCTTAAGAGGGCAAGGCCAACAAGGAGTGCAAGGTATGTTTGTATGGAGGGTGCGGATAAGTTAGTAAGTCTCCTTAATGCGTGACCTGACTTTCCGATAGCTAAGAAAAGTAGCCAAACGGATTCTACGGCACTTCTGTTAAGCTCAATTGGGTTATGGATCCAAACCGAGGCATCATGCTTGCACATAGGATGAATGGTGAGATGCTGAGGCCAGATCATGGAAAGCCATTACGTGCAGTAATACCTGGTCAAATCGGTGGCCGGAGTGTGAAGTGGCTTAAGAAAATTATTCTTACTGACCAGCCCAGCGACAACTGGTACCATATTTATGATAACCGTGTCCTACCGTATGTCTTCCAGTGTAGCTTTGAAATGCACCACCTAACTGGGACAGGACCTCCGTATCACCTGAAGAAGCTGCCGACAATCCTGCTTGGTGGAGAGACGAGAGATATGCAATCTACGACTTGAGCACAAATTCTGCCATCGCATATCCGGCGCACGAGGAGCAGTTATGCCTCGTTGGAGCGCCTGAGAATTACCGAGTAAAAGGTTACGCCTATGGTGGAGGCGGCCGTCGCATTACAAGGGTGGAAGTCTCGATAGACAAGGGCAACTCCTGGAGGTTATCCGAAATCGACTATGCGGAAGACAGGTATCGAGAAGCGGAACCGCAAGAATTGTTTGGCGGCATGTTAGATATGACATGGCGCGAAAGCTCCTTCTGCTGGTGTTTCTGGAATATTGACATTCCGGTTAGTGAACTCAAGGGTGCGAAAGACATTTTGGTACGGGCAATGGACGAGAGTATGAACATTCAACCAAGAGACATGTATTGGTCTGTGTTGGGAATGATGAATAATCCATGGTACCGAATTACAATCAATCAAGCAAACGACCATTTGAAATTTGAGCATCCTACCCAGCCAGCGTTAATCCCAGGGGGTTGGATGGAGAGGGTAAAAAAGGCCGGTGGTAATCTGGCGAACGGATTCTGGGGTGAAAAGGTAGACGGGGAAGAACCGCAGTCACTAGCTGCAGAACGAGCCAGCGACATTAAAATGACAAAAGACGGACTGAACAGAGAAATCACTATAGACGAGCTTAGGAAACATGATAAGGAAGAGAGTCCATGGTTTGTGGTTAATGGTGAAGTGTATGATGGGACAGCTTTCTTGAAGGAACATCCAGGAGGTGTACAAAGCATTATCTCTGCGGCTGGCTTAGACAGTACGGATGAGTTCATGGCCATTCGTGCGTCCTCATAATTATTCTAACTATGCCGGTACTAACAATTTACAGATAGCGAAACAGCAAAAGCAATGATGCCTCACTATCACATCGGATCTCTAGACGAGGCCTCTCGACGTGTGCTCAGCGAAGGAGAAGTCCAAGCAGAGTCGTCAGGACCTCGTCCCACATTCCTTGACACCCGCGTCTGGCACAAAGCGATTTTACACTCCAAAGTTTTGGTATCCTGGGACACACGCATCTTTACCTTCAAACTAGAGCATGATGAGCAACCCCTTGGCCTACCAACAGGCCAGCATCTAATGATGCGGCTCCGCGACCCCGTCACTCGCGAAGCTATCATCCGCAGTTATACGCCCATCTCAGAGACGACGAAAACGGGGTATGCGGACGTGCTAGTGAAAGTGTACCTGGACAGCAAAGACCACAAAGGTGGGAAAATGACGCAGGCGATGGATTCGCTGCCCATCGGTCACTTCGTTGACTTCAAAGGGCCAATCGGCAAGTTCGAGTATCTCGGCCGCGGGCGCTGCGCCATCAATGACATAACTCGTAACGTGAAGCGCTTCATCATGATCTGCGGCGGGTCAGGCATCACTCCTATCTTCCAGGTCCTGCGGGCCGTCATGAATGATAAAGAAGATCCGACGAAATGCATTGTACTCGATGGCAACAGACTTGCCGAAGACATCCTCTGCAAAAAGGACCTGGATACCTTTGCAAGAGAAAATGCGGATAGATGTAAATTACTGTATACTCTTACTAAAGCTCCGGATGATTGGCAGGGGCTGCGTGGCAGGATTGGTGGGCCATTACTAAAGGAACACTGTTATAGAGACGACGAGGCTGACACAATGGTGTTGATTTGCGGGCCAGAAGCTTTGGAGAAGAGCGTGCACATTGCGCTGAACGAGCAGGGTTGGCCGGACTCCGACCTATTGTTTTTCTAATCTGTGACGGCAATCTTGTATATGACATGATGAATATCCGGATCTGTTATTCCTGTACAAAGCCATATTGCATTTGGAGTCACCTCAGGTTCCCAGCACGATTTTATAGCATTTATGTTGGATATTGTGAATATCACGACATATAAATTTCTTGTATATACCTACATACAATAAACCCACAGTAAAACCGTTCAAAACCGTCTCTTAAATCCTCCTCAATTCTCATCTTCGATGGCCTCCCATCCCCTTACATCTCTAGCCCGCCCTAGCACCCAACTCGCCTAGTAGCAGGGACTCTCGGAGATAATCTCCTAGCATCTGGCCTTATCGCGCTCACGCTTGGCATAGACGCCAAGACCTCAGAAAGCTCTTATCAAGATCGCCGGTATACCCGCTCCCAACCATTCTCCCCGGAGAAAGCGTACGCGCAGTCTCCCAATATCTGGCTCCAGGCACCCTGGGAAAGGGTGTTCTGGCATCTCCGGCGCCGCGGGTCCAACGGCGGGGTGACGCTAGGGGCGCTGGGCGACGCGCGAATTGGACGCGGCCGGTTTCGAATGGGGACGTGGGTGGGATTTGCGCAGGGTGCTGGGAGGGGAGCGAGGGGGGCAATAATATGAGATATGAGGGGCGGCAAGGCTTTTGGAGTCAGCTTCTTCCTTTTGCTGATGCGAGGTCCTGATTAGTTGGCTGGGTTCCGCTGATTTGCTCTGCTTCCTGTCCTGCTTGCGTCTTGTATGGTGCTGGCTCTGGTTTGTGATTATCAGTAGCTGTAATTACTGCTCTTCCCTTCAGTAGGCCTTGGGCATCGATATCAATTGTAACAATTGCAGTTGCAAACTGGTGGGGAAGAAAATAAGAGCTGGAATGTCGAACAGCGAGTGGAACGATGCAGAGGCAAACAAGCTGCCGGAGACGGTAAATGGGCTTGACCAACAGAAAGAGCTCCCAAAAGATACGAAGAGGAAGAGGGTTGTGGTAGTAGGATTGGGCATGGTGGGCGTTGCGTTCATGTAAGTACCTTTGGTATTGAGGAACGAGATATTGTATGAGTTTCTGGCTGAGCGGTATTTAGCGAGAAACTTATAAAGTACGATGTTAAACGCCGCGAGTACGATATAATAGTCATTGGAGAGGAGCCTCATCTGGCGTACAACCGTGTTGGCTTGACGAGCTTTTTCCAGCATCGACAAGTAGAAAACTTGTATCTGAATCCGAAGGAATGGGTAAGTCCGCTGAAGAAAACGCTGCGAATTCGGTTACTGACGCGGATTCTGCATGTAGTATTCATCGATGCCAGAAGGCTCTCTAAACTACCACTTAAACACCCTCGTTAGCGAAATTATCCAAGGCGAAAGGGTCGTTAAAACTTCCGCTGGCGACACCGTTCCCTATGATATCCTTGTTTTAGCCACTGGCTCTGATGCAGTCCTTCCACGGCATACGCCTGGCCATGACGCCAAAGGTGTCTTCGTATATCGCACAATTGGAGATTTGGAGAAGCTCATTGAGTTTGCAGATAGAAGGAAAGGCACAACTGGAGCTGTGGTTGGAGGCGGCTTACTAGGCCTTGAGGCCGCTAAGGCGATGATGGACCTAGAAGATTTTGGAAAGGTCAAGTTAATTGAGCGCAATCGGTGGGTTCTATCGAGGCAACTTGATGGAGATGCTGGTGGAATGGTAGTTGAGCAAGTTCGAGCGTTGGGATTGGAAGTCCTACTTAGCAAGCGAGTGGGAAGGATCCTCAAAGACGAAGAGAATTTTGTGTCTGGGGTCATATTTGAGGATGGCGAGGAAATGGAATGTTCATGCATTTGCTTTGCGGTGAGTTATGATTGGAATATAATGGGAGGCAGCTGCGCTGATTCTTATAGATCGGCATCAAAGCTCGAGATGAGCTGGCGCGGAAGGCAGGCATTAAATGCGCGGATAGAGGCGGTGGTATAGTGGTATCCGCAGACTTGTCGACATCTGTACCAGGCATCTACGCAATCGGCGAATGTGCGAGTTGGGAAAGTCAGACCTTTGGTCTCATCGCCCCAGGCGTGGAAATGGCGGATATCCTGGCCTTCAATCTCACACAGGCAAAAGCTCACACTCCACGGAAATTCAAGCGTCCAGATCTTAGCACGAAACTAAAATTGTTGGGTGTAGAGGTAGCCAGTTTTGGGGACTTTTTCGCTGACCGCGATGGTCCAAGGGAGCTGCCTACCAAGCGTCATGGTGGTAAGAAAGAAGGTATCATTGAGAGTCGAGATCGGGTTAAGAGCCTGACTGATGGGCCAGCACCACCGCCGGTGAAGGCATTAACGTACAAAGATCCATTCCAGCAGGTGTATAAGAAGTATCTTTTTACGCTAGATGGCAAATACTTACTAGGAGGCATGATGATTGGAGATACGAAAGACTACGTAAAGTTAGTGCCGATGGTAAAGAACCAGAAGCCACTAGAAGTACCGCCAGGCGAGTTCATCATCGGTGCGTCTAAGGGCGACGACGATGCTGATCTGTAAGTTGATCTAGCACAAATCTCACTCACTATAGGCTTAAATTACTCCAGGGACGACGATACCCAAATCTGCTCATGCCACAACGTTCTAAAGGGCGATGTGGTGAAAGCCGTCAAAGACGGAACGTGTAAGAGCATTGGCGACGTCAAGTCTTGCACAAAAGCGGGAACAGGCTGCGGAGGCTGCATGCCTCTAGTTCAAACCATTTTCAACAAGACCATGGCCTCGATGGGCCAAGAGGTCAAGAATCATCTCTGCCCGCATTTCGATTACTCCCGTGCCGACTTATTCAACATCATATACGTGAAGAAGTTCAAAGACTTTGCTGAAATCATGAAAGAGTGCGGGAAGGATCCTCAATCTACGGGGTGTGAGGCCTGCAAGCCAGTTATCGGCTCTATTATTTCATCCTTGTTCAACAAGCATCTTCTCGATGAGTCACGAAGAGGCCTTCAAGACACTAATGATAGATTCCTAGCAAACATTCAACGCAACGGCACCTTCTCCGTCATCCCTCGTGTTGCTGGTGGTGAGATTACACCAGAGAAGCTTATCATCATCGGCACAGTGGCGAAGAAATATAATCTCTATACTAAGATTACTGGAGGCCAGCGTATCGATATGTTCGGAGCTAGGAAGCAAGATCTCGTCAACATCTGGACTGAGCTGATCGAAGGCGGCATGGAAAGTGGCCATGGATACGCCAAGTCTCTACGCACTGTTAAGAGTTGTGTCGGCACAACGTGGTGTCGATTCGGCATCGGCGACAGTGTTGGCATGGCAGTCCGCCTCGAAGAGCGCTACAAGTCCATCCGGGCACCGCACAAGATCAAAGGCGGTGTCTCAGGCTGCGTGCGTGAGTGCGCAGAAGCGCAAAATAAGGACTTCGGTCTCATTGCCACCGAAAAAGGCTTTAATGTCTTCGTCGGCGGCAACGGCGGCGCGAAGCCGCGTCACTCCGAGCTCCTCGCAAAAGACGTGCCGCCAGACGATGTCATCCCGATCCTCGACCGCTACTTAAGCTTCTATATCCGTACCGCAGACAAGTTGCAGCGCACGGCACGCTGGGTCGAGAATTTACCCGGCGGGATAAACTACCTCCGCGAGGTAATTCTGGAAGACAAGCTAGGCATCTGCGCGGATCTGGAGAAGCAGATGGAAGAGCTCGTCGGCTCATATTTCTGTGAATGGACGGAAGTCATCAAGAACCCAGCGCGTCGCGCGCTGTTTCAGCAGTTTGCAAACACATCCGAGAACATCAATGACACAATCGAGCCGATCGAAGAGCGCGGACAGCAGCGCCCGTCGTATTGGCCCAAAGACAGCGTCACTGAGGACTTCCGCGGCACGAAGTGGAGCTCGCTGGCGTGGCAGCCGATTGTCAGGGCGGAGTTGTTTAAGGATACGCCGACAGGCGATAGTCAGGCGGTTAAACGCGGTGACACACAGTTGGCTGTGTTCAAGGTCCGCGGAAAATACTACTGCACACAGCAGATGTGCCCTCACAAACGTGCGTTTGTGCTCTCGGACGGCCTAATTGGAGATGATCGCGAGAAGAATAAGCTTTGGGTGAGCTGTCCGTACCATAAGCGGAATTATGAACTTGGTGGCGAGAATGCGGGCAAGTGTGGAAACGATGATCAGGTCAATATTGCAACGTTTCCGGTCGAGGAGAGGGAGGACGGTTGGGTCTATATCAAACTGCCCCCGGTTGAGGAGCTCGATTCGGTGCTTGGAACTGAGAAATGGAAGGTCAAAAAGGATGAGTCGGCCGATCCATTTGGCGATCTGGATAAGAAGTTGAAGGCCATTACAATGAAAGGGAGGAAGAGTCTACAAGTTAGCCATTTAGAAAGCGGCAAAGGGGAGAAGGCCACAGCGGCAATGATACTTGCGGGTGGTGAGAGAGGTGCTGGTGGCTTAGATTGGTGACCGGGATCAGAGTGGGGCATGAACCGTACCAAACCAAA
>KV748976.1:0-11631 GCA_001692915.1 Glonium stellatum | reverse complement strand
CCCCGCTTCGATGCTGACACGATAACCAACCCAGTTTTTTTTTTCGGCCGTCGAAAACTTTCGCACTCCGGTCTAAAAAAGGGAAAACGGAAAAAGCAAAGAAGGGGCAAAGACCACCCCCGAAAAAGGAAGGCGGAAGCCCGGGCCGAGAATCGGCGTAAAGAAAAAGGAAAAAAAAAGCAAATACCGCGAGAGGGGAAATCGGACTAAAAGCGCTTGCTGGCTGCTGGCTCAGGCAGTCGACCGCGGCGTGTCAGAGGACATAGGATCGCTGCCAAACTGCTCGAACGGCTCGTTCGCAAAGCCCTGAAACGCCATCTCGACATCACGGCGATACTGCTGCGACGACCGCTGCAGCTGCAATTGCTGCGTAAGGTCGTTACCGTTGCCGCCGCTACCGCCGCGCGTCATGGACGTCGATGGCGCGGGCGGCACGCCGACGTTGCTGAGCTGGCTCTGCGCGAGGCTGGGCTTCTCGGCTAGGTTGTTCAGCATGGCGCGAGAGGCGTCGAGCATCTGGACGGCGTAGTCGAGGAACTCGGCGCGCTTGGAGGATACGGACAGCGTCCAGCGGTACTCGCGCAGCCGCGTTTTGTAGAACTCGGCTTCTTCGTGCGCTGGTGCGGTCGCCCAGAGCAGGCTGCCGAAGGTGCCGATGAGGGTGAAGTTGATTTTAGATGCGAAGTACCAGAAGGCTTGGAGGTGCTCGGGCTTTAGCCGGTTGACGAAGTCCATGGCGGAGATTAGGCGCGTTTTTGCGGCGCTACGGCAGATGTACAGTAGGTAAGGGTCGGAGGTAGTGGGATCGAGAGACTGCACGATGCGTCGGTGGAGGGTGATTTCGGTGGCGAAGTAGGCGAGGTGGAGGTAGCCTAGGAGGAAAGGTGAGTACATACACAGACACACGCTCACACGTTTACCAGTCTTACCAGTTGAGGAGAGTCTGTTGCCGCTCGAGCTGTCCATGCGAGTTGAGGGGGGCAGCTTAGCGAACCACTCCTTCAGTTTAATCTGCACAGGTTTAGCTCGCTCGAGGATGAGTCGAGTCGACCCTTTTCCAGCGCTCGCAAAGTCCTGGATGGCTACTTGGGTGTAGAATGTATCCATGACCTCGGCCATGATGGCGGTAAGTGCAATCATCTGGGCAAAGAGGATCTGGCCCCTCTCATTATCTTGTTTTTCATCTTCGCTTTCTTCTGGCTTGTTATCATAGCCATCTCCATCTTCATTGAAGTCTTCATCGGTAATCTGTTTGACGGCCCAATTGGCGCCGAATATATGGGATGGCCGGCCATGGATCAGCGAACTCCACTTATCTTGCATGTACAATGCCCATGCGATGCGCTTTCTCAAGCCGCGCTCCCACACCGGTATTGACCAAGTGGAACAATCAAGGTGGAGACCCAGTTCTTGGCCAATAGCGACCAACTGGGTCGTTAAACTCCACGAATCAGCTTCGGGGCGCTGCAACAACAACAATCCTGCTTGGATGGTTGATAATTTAGGACGCTCCATAGCGGTCGCGAGCGATTTCGAAGCAATAGCTTCAAGTCTACTGGCATCTGGCTTAGGGTATGATGTCAATTTGGGGTCAAATGACCACCAGTTCAAGGCCAATATATACATCCCCGCCACAAGGGGTGGCGAGAAGGTACGGTCTCCGTGGCGATGTCGTTCAATAAATAGGTGCTTCTGGATAATCGGAAAACTCGGGTGTACTGTGCGGAAGTAAATATCAATCAAGGCAGGGCCATGAGGGTGGACAATCTGCTCAATAGCTGCAAGGGCGTCGGCTTCGTCCCCATAGTCTTGGGTGTTCTCATCAGGCAACATGATGAAACATTCATGGTCATTGACTCTCCGAAGTGTGCCAAGATCGAACGTGCTTTCGTTGCGAGTATCAAACTGCGACAGCCCGATGAGGAGTGAATCAAAGGGAGTCGTGAGACCAATGTATCTGCTATGCTGACGTCTTTGCAAACCCAACGTCTCTCCAAGGACCGTCGTATCTCTTTTAGCGGCTTGCTGGGGTGTTGGGCTTGGCGCCGTGGCAGTTATCGTGGGAGTAGGAAGCGCTAGCGGAGGAGGCTCTGCTTCGACCGATCTGCTCTCGTCCAGTCAGCCACGGCTTGATTGCGCTACTGCGCCATCGGCTAAAGCGCTGGAATGCTTCTGGGTGACTTCAGCCTCTTTTCCCACAGACGCTGTTCCATGTCCACACGTGCTGGTCAGATGGCCCCAGGGCTCGGAGCAGAACGTCCTACCCGGTATAGCTTGTGGATCTGGAGGCGTCCAACACCCCGGAAGCATTCCAACCATCTTACAACTAACCCTGTAGAAGCAGAGAGTTGAATTGAGCAGCCACCACCACCAAACGATCAACGATCCGCAGCCAACAACCAACCATTGACGACCAGTGTCATATAATTTGTTTAAGGAAAAAAAAGGAAAAAAAGAAAACTCACCTCTTCTTTTGGTTGCTGTCGTCCTTCTTTCCGTCACCGGTAATCTTCCTCTTCCTAGGTTGTGGACTCTGCACGAACGTACACTCCTGCTTGTGGAACTCGCACAAGACACACAGTACCGCACCCTCGTGAATGACACAACGACTCTTGCGCCTCCTACAAGCGTCACAAGGCCTCTCTCTTCTAGTCCGAATGTTGGCAACAGGACCGACGGAGGAGACGGGCTTGACTTGAACCAAGTTTTCCTTCCCAGACAGGGAGCGCTTTGTTCGGGGACGGGCGGCAGCGATAGGGACAGGAGTGGGACGTGGCATGGCCGGCTGTATAGCCACGGCGGTCGTCATATCGATGATCCCCTTCGTCGGGGAGGTATGGTTCGTAGGAGATAAGAGTAGTGGTCTTGGTGGGCTGGAGCCGTGACGGGGGGTTGAGCAGGGAAGCTGTCGTGGAGTTCTGCGGGTAAGCCGCAGTTAGTGCCCGCACAAGAGGATGGAAAAGTTGCAGGACGCACCAGTCACACGACTGTATTGTACGTGATGGCAGCCAGATCGGGACGACGACCGAGCTTATCGCGTGGGAGTCTGGCGAGGGAAGGATGCAGGAATGGAATAAAATAGAATTTTGGCTAAAAAGTAAAGAAGAGGGAGAGTCAATGGGGTAATGCGACTTGTGAGGGAGGGTTGGGTATTAGGGACCGAGATTGCCAGTGATGGCCTGGAGGAGAATGAGGTGGTGGATGGTTCGCTCCGTCATTGAATGCGCGATTGAAGTCGTAGTTGAAGCTGGGACGGACAAGGCGTGGAGCAAAGAAGGACGGAGGGCGGTCAGAGGAATGGAAGGTCGCGCATGGCGAATGCGTATGGTGTAGCTTTGGATGCAGATGTTGAGCAGCGAGCGTCTCCGGTGGTCTTTTTAGGACCCTGGCGGACGACATGGTGATGCACAGGTGCTGGAAACCCTTACGTGATGGGAAAGTCAAGCAGAGGCGTTTTGCGTTAGGGCGTGAGTCTCGTCTCGGTCGGGAGTATTGCTGTAGATAAGCCCTGCGGCCAGCGAATCAGACGGGACAGCAGCGAGGCCTGTCCCCCCACAAAAAGAGCCGGATTGTTTTCGATCGCCCGCAAATGTCGTGTGCAACCTGGTGGTCCTGGTCGTGCTTTGTCGTGCCCTCAGTCCGCTGCTGCGACGCCCTGGCCTGTCCACTGCCAGCCCTGGTCTGCTCTTGTCTGCAACAAGTCGTGCTGCCGTAAAAATATCTGTCAGGGCAAATTGTCAGTCTAGATAGCGATCCATCGCCCAGCCTTTTTTTTTTGTTGCTGCTTGCTGCTGCCATTGCTGCTGCCATTGCTGCCGCCATTGCTGCCACCACTTCCACCATTCCACCCAACTGCCACCACTTTTCCCAACCACCACCCATTCCCCCGCCTTGGGACGCACATCACACATGTCTGTACCTAGCCTTACCTGTGGGTGTTGTGGGTGTGCCTGCTCGTGTCTTCACGCTTGTCTCTCCCTATCGATCCGTATATACGTCCAGTTCACCTTCAATCGTCCGATCCACCACTCTGCACACCCCTCTCTGCACACTTTGCACCCTCTGCACCCTCTGCACCCTCTGCACCCTCTGCATCCTCAGCGCCATCAGCACCATCATCATCATAACCACCATCATCATCATCATCAGCAGCAGCAGCACCATTAGCACTCTATATGCACCTTCTGCGCCCACTGCACAAAACATGCCGCTCCCTCTAACTCACTCAATCAATCAATCAATCATTCAATCACTCATCACCCATCACTCATCACTCATCACTGATTCAACCACCCATTCCAACCACTCCCTCACTCCCTCCCTCCCTCCCTCCCACTCGCTGCCGCCACACGCCTCCACACACCTCCACCACCTCTGCCCCTCATGCACCTCATGCACCTCATGCCGCGCCCGCGTTGGGCGCCTGCTCCACTGAACACCTGCGCATCATGCGCGCTGATGATTTTGAGCCTTGTTGCGGCGCATCTGCTGTCGTGCATATTTTAATAACTGTCGGCTGCCCCGGCTCGCTGCCGTGTGTGGAAAGACAGCCCGTGGTCGCGACCGCCGCCCTGCCTGCGTGCCTGCCCTGCCTGCCCTACCTGGCCTCTGAGACCCGCCGAGCTGCGAGCAAGAGCCGTTGATCTCCGCCTCTCCTGAGGCCAAAGCCAAGTATCGGGCGTACATCACATCCACCAAACCCACCGCATTCCACCACATACAACCCATCGAACACATCTAGACACCCTAAATAAGTCACGACCCTCTGTCTCACGCAAGGATCCATCCTTGTGCCCCCGGCTTTCCCTCTATTTGCCGATACACGTGTCCCTAAGCTAGATGCGAAGACAGGGTCCAGATCATCGAGATATCGCCCAAGATACAGGCATCCGTTGAGCAAAGCGTGTATATTGCAAAACGGCGGTGCCTGCGCCTGACCGACCACACCTCGATGCCGGCATCTTGCCAATCCGCCGTCACCTGCCCTCACCACCACCCGTTGTCTTCCCTGCGCGATTTTCGGCTAGACCACCCTCATCGAGTTGGAACGCAGGCGCGGCCAAGGCAGTTGATGCGTCAGTCAAAAGCAGCACGACTGCTACAACCACAACGAAACAAAGCTTTCCAGCAACCGAGTTTCTTGGTGGGGTATTTTTCTCCAAACCACCACCTCAGCACTCAACAATTCCCTCCCGCTCTCTCAATTAGGTAATGCAGACACGTCTTGCCACATGGCAGGTGCTGGGCTATCAGCGCACATTCCCACCGTCAGCCGTAATTGCAGGAGCACAGAGCAGCAGCGAGTCAACGGGGAGCATCGCATTGCGTAGGTGTCGGAGC
Organism: Glonium stellatum; assembly: GCA_001692915.1. Lineage (NCBI taxonomy): Eukaryota > Fungi > Ascomycota > Dothideomycetes > Gloniales > Gloniaceae > Glonium > Glonium stellatum. The sequence continues at coordinate 6,291 of KV748976.1, read as the reverse complement.
ATGGAGATCTGGCGTTGATGACGGCGGAAGCCAATTCCACCTCGCCGGTCACTAAGGCAGTAAGGCCAGGCGATCCAAGCGCGGAGGCGTTCAAGGCGTTGGCAGGCGTTGGCAGGCGTTGGCAGGCGTTAGCAAGCGTTGCCGGAGAAACCGCGGCCGTCTTCGCTACCTGATGGAAGCTTTGGGAGCGTACTACGCACAGAGTAATTCCCGAACCAAGCCTCGACCAGAATAGTGACGAGAACGACGCCGCGCTTCGCGAGGTAACGCCTCCTAATTCTTCCGTCGATAGGAATGCACTTACGTCAATTTTGAGTGATGGCCAAGCGAACCGGTCTTAATCCGCCTTAGCCGGCGCGCTGGAGGCTGTTGTGGAGCCCGCAGACCGCCTGTTGCTCTAGTGTTGCTAAAGCCCGGTCAAGTCAGGGTTGTCCTATTATTAAGTCCTCAAGCGCCCTAAAGAGATTTTCTCCGTGATTTTAATTTACTACGTTAACACCCAAGCTAGGCCTCTGAGACATGAAGCAGACTCTTCACGGATGGATTGAGCCGCTGGGAGCCGCATTTACCTGTCTCCGAGTAAGTCCCGGGTGACCCTAGTGACCCGTGTCAACCGTAGAACTGCCTGGTTTGGGCAGTGGAGCTAATCTCGCTCAATACCATGGCTCTAGTGACTGCAACTTCCATGGTGTGAAGAGGTACCGGGAAATATAAGTGGTGAGATTATCTATGAAGTGTAATGTACAGGAATCCGTTCGAGCACGCTTGCAGCGACTCGCGGCGACCCTACCCGCGCATTAGAAGCCTGTCGTAAACCATCCAACCGGCCCTTCTATCATGCTAAACCCCGTCTATATGCTAACCCAACGCCAGTGTCGTAAATAGTAAACCTACATGGAACCATCCCTCTAAAAGAAATCCCCCAATGCCGGGTCACCAGCTCCCCCCTAAATCTAAGCCTCATCCTTCTCCTCGTCCCTCGCCCTCTCCCTCTCCTTAAACCCCTGCTCAGTCTCCAACGCGCGGTCGAGCGGAAAGGCCTGAGTGAACAGACTCGCCGCCAACGCAACCGCACTCAGCGCACACATGACGATCCAGACATAGCGCAGCGCATCCGTATAGCTAACCAGCAACTGCTGCTTCGCCTCCCCCGCCGGCATCGCCTTAATAATCTGCACCAGCCCGCTCGCATCTCTCGAATACTCGACCGCCTTGTCCGCCAGCAGCGGAAACGCCAACAGCTTCTTCTTCATCTGGTTCTGGAAAATGACGCCACCGACCGCAACGCCCAGGGTCTGGCCAAACGCACGCAGAAACGAGAACATGCTGGCGGCATAGGCCTGATTCGCGCTCGTCGCGGACGCCTGCACCGCGATAGCCATGCTGGGGAACAGAATCCCGGTGCCGAGCCCGGCGACCAAGTTCATGAAGATCCACTGGACGGTGGAGGTGGCGACCTTCAGGTCGACCAGCACGCCCATGCCCAGGGTGGTCAGGGCCCAGCCGGCCCAGATGGCCCAGCGGTAGCGGCCGGTGATGGCGATGGTGGCGCCGACGACGATGGCGGCGGGCGCGACGGTGAAGGTCTGCGGGAAGAGCGCGACGCCGGCTAGGATCGGGCTGAACCCCTTCACGGCTTCGTAGTACAGCGGCATGTAGTAGAGCAGGCTCCAGAGCACGACGCCGTGGATCACCGTCGCGAAGTAGGTTGCGGCGGCCGTGCGGCTCTTCAGCACCTCGGTGCGGATCAGGGGCTCGGCGGCGAAGCGCTCCTGGTGGATGAAGAAGGCGAGGAGGCCGAGCGCGCATAGGATTAGTGGCACCAGCGTCCGCCAGCTTGACCAGGGGTACATGACGCCGCCCCAGGTGATGGGGATGAGGAAGCCGGTGGTGGAGGCGAGGAAGAGCACGGTGCCGAGCCAGTCGACGCGGCGGAGCTTGGAGAGGAACGAGCTGGTTTTGTAGTTCAGGTGCAGGAAGAGGATGATCATGGTGACGCCGATGCCGACGAAGGGCATGTTGATCCAGAAGATCCAGCGCCAGGAGACGTTTTGCGCGAATCCGCCGCCTGTGGTCAGTCAGTATAAGCTGCTTGAGGGGCTGGAGTGGTGGGTGCTTGCCTAGGAGTGGACCGGTTACTGTCCCTATTGCCCACATTGAACTGATGAAGCTGAACCACTTGCCTCGTTCTCGGAGAGGTACCTAAGAGGGTCTTAGCTATTGTAAGGTTGAAAAGGTGAGTCAAAGTACCATGTCAGTGACAATGATTTCTGTGAGGCAGATAATCCCGCCTCCGCCAATGCCTTGGATGCTCCTGCCGACAAGGATAACGGTGAAGTCATGTGCGAGAGCAGCGATGATGGCGCCTGCAGTGAAAAGAGCCAAGCTGAAGAAGACCAAAGGCTTCCGACCGAAGATGTGGCTGAAAGATCCCAGTACGGGCTGGAAAACGGTGGAGGTCAATAGGAACGATGTTCCAGACCAGAAAGCCTCAATGGCGGTTCCTTTAAGGACTTTTGCCATGATCTATGAACGAATCAAGGTCAGCTTAGCATCGGAGAAGTCATAGCATAAGAAGTCACTGACCGGAAGTGCTACGGATATAGATGTGGCGTCCAAGGCTGCCATCAAGGTAATGACAGACAAAGAGCTGAAGGCTAAATAGAAGCGCCATCCTGGATTGAAGCCAGATTCTGTTGTAGATGCTGATGATTTCTCGGAAGGAGCACGTGCTTCCTCTTTGAGAGCGGATTCCTGATTGGGTGTAGGAATAGTGGCTGTGGAATCGGACTCGAGTTTAGCGTCTAGAGCCGATGAAGGGGGAGACAGTATAGACATAGTGAGGAGAGGGGGTTGGCACCCCAGTGAAAAGACGCTTAGATAAATTAAACAAAATAGATAGATGGGTAGAAGATGTGGCTAAGAAGATGTGGCTAAGAAGATGTGACCAAGAAGATGTGTCCAAGAATATGTGGCCAAGGATATGTGGCCAAGAAGAGGTGTGGTAGAAGGTATCTAGGAAATAGTATTGTTCACTTGGTTCGTTGCTGTCAACCTGTTGCCATTTTTGGCGGCAGGATGCAGCACGCTGGATATATACGTTTTTCTCAATACTGTGAATTAACGGAGGAATAATCATCAAATGACCTACGCTGGAGTCGGTGGAATGACGAAACGCATTGGACTCTGCCAGTTTCGAAGATTGATCGGAACGTCCGAAAGGTGGATGGTAAGGTACAAAGTTCGTGTTCTCGCAGGACGTAGGGCTGACGGCTGGTTGTTCGATTTGGCCGAGAAAGGCAGTGGGAGCGACGCATGGCTCGCATATGCACCCTAATGGTTGGAGCCGGATGAACCACGAGCCTGGCCCTCAGTTTTGGGTTAGTCAATGCAACCGGCCTTAGAAATGTCCGATTACTGTTCTACCGACTCGGTGGAACCTTCTCCCGCGTCCTCTCTTCTGCCTAGAATATTTACGGCCGAACGCCTCGAGCACTTGATTCTGATTACTTGATGTTCGTTTATCTTCCTCCGCCACCCTAACTCAAACCTTTCACTACCACATTATTAACAAGAACCACATCATCAACCTCCTCAGCCGCAAAACATGAAGTGTCACTATCTCTCGAAATTAATCGTAATCGTCTCGTGAAGGCTCTCACCTAAGCTGCAAGCTAGGCGGAATTCCGCAAGCCAACAAGCTACTGACACGCAATCCGACAACTAACGGAACTTGCTTTTTTCGTCTTAAACTGTAAAATACTGCAAGTTATTCGTATTGGATTCGTGTCCTCGTTGCGTTCGGGTCTCCTAACTAGAAAAATGCCTTTCTGTAAGGCAAGGGGTTGGAGCAGCATTCCAACGCCAATACCGGGGCGTCTCTCGTTGTTCTGCCTACTCTTCAATACTTTCATATCCCTAGCCACCTTTCTAAACGTTTTTCTAGCACTTGAATGAACAGACGTCTACATATGCGCTAAGGCTTCTTCACCTCGTCACTTAAATATGTCTAGCTGTCTTGCTCTTCCTAATCTACGAAAGCTCTCGCGACGTCTTGATGTCCTCTCGTTTTCACACTATCCAAAACTGACTCTAGGAACCGTAGGGATAACAATATATGTCACAGCCAAAACATCCATCCTTTCATGTCATGGAGATTCGAGTAAGTTGTTAGATTCTGCCGGAAACAGAGTCTAGCTGTGTTCAGCCTTTGTCTAGCCTGACTCACAGTTTTTACTGCGAACGTCGATAACCACAAACACGTGCATTTGAAGTACTTCTTTGTCTTGACAAACCTTCTAGAAAAGCTTCATCATGGCAATTTGCCGATTGATCACAAACTAATCATACGGCACTTACATTATCATGAAGCATGCATCAAAACCGGAAGCTGCACCTACGACCTCCGTTCAAGCATTCCAACACCTCTTCGTCATCGCTTGAAGGGATGGAAAAACCAGTCAGATCTTTCAAATCCTTCATGCGATCTGTACCAGCTAATCCTGGTGAACTCAAACCTTTGCCACCAATACCAGTCAAAGCGAGCTCATCTCGACCAACTTCACGAAAGCGGTCCTCAAGCATATATAGTCGAACTATCAATTCTTGGGAGGCGCCGGCATCCTGGCGTTCTGGTAGTAACAAACCATCCCCTCAGTCAACAACAATCTATCTCCAGCCTACCACTTTCAGCTCAGAAGATTCTCAACCATTAGCTGTAGATCACTCATTGCCACTAGTTTCGGAGCCACGAACATATTCACCTATTCTGCCAGATCCGTCTCCGGATCTAACGGAGCCTAACATGGAGCTGGGTGCAGCGCCGCCATCAAAAAATAGTTCGGTAAACCAAAGCGAGCTAAACACAGCGCCTGAAGGCATTCGCTCAGATTTGGGTGTATCCCGTGCTCCTCCACGATCTGCGCTGCCTTCACCACCAGCTAATATTGGAGCCAAATCCCCTGCGAAGTCGCTTCCGCTAAATCCACTACAAGAATTACCAGGGCCAGACTTTAAAAAGGGAGACAGTAAGCCTGAAGCGTCGGCCACGCAAGCGCATCCTACAACACAGCCCCAGCTAGTTCCTTCAATTTCATTCATTCCCGCTCAACCACCACCACCACCGCGCAGCCTTCCTCAGGATAAAGCAGTTGTTTCACTGGGTCTTGAAACAACTGGTCCTCTACCGATACCAAAGCGTAATGTAGCGAGATCTCGTCAGACGCCGCCTCGAAGTCGTGATTATGCCCACTATATCCAGACTGAACGGCGATTCACGCCAAGCCAATCCCAAGGTCTGAAAGATAAGAACAATCTTACAGATGATGATAGCTGGGAAGATGAGGACATGGACTATCATAGCCTACTTGTAGAGCAATATCGCGGGCTTGCAGTGCACGACCACCATAAAAATAAAGAAGGCCGAGCTCTTGAAGACAGACACCATGGTTTTGTTCAGGATCCGGAACTAATACCTCGTCCACTCTCCTGGCAAAAAGCCTCCGCTGGAGAACCACGTAACGACGAAAATGGTAATGGTATAGTCGAGAAAAGTGACGAGCGAACAGTATCGCGCCGGGAATCGCTCTTCAAAATGCCGCTTCGACTCTCACTCGCAAACAAAGCCCAGAAGCGAGAAAACGCAAGTGGAGACGTTCGCGTTCCGCTTCGGCAGCGTCAAGAAATCATTTCCAATGCTAACGTGAAGGGTAACAATAGCGGCATCGGAGTCCGAAAATCCACGAGACGCCAACCCGCCAACCCGGACCACCGCTTCTCAGCGTTCTACCCTCGCGCAAAGCCACTTTCATTAGCAAAGAAGCGCAATAAAAAGGGCAAGAAGAAAGCCGACTACATCCCACCTCTCCCTCTCGTCCTCCCCACTACACTCACCACACCACGCACCCCCCCTCCAGCGCCGCACCCACCAACCACGCTACAGGAGCCCGAAATCAGCCTCACAAGCATCCTCCAAGCCTCTGCTCACCCGCCGTTCTCCCTCACCTACCCAACCACCATGGGACAAAGCGCCGCAACCCCGCTCCCGCTCCCGACCCCCGCAGACGCCCACAGCCACAGCCATAGCCACAGCCATAGCCACAGCCACAGCCACAGCCACAGTCACAGTCACAGTCACAGTCATAGCTATAGCCACAGCCGCAACCCGTCCCCACCCTCCTCCCTCGTAGCTCCACAAACCACATCCAACCGCCTCCGCGCCTCCCTCTCCGCCCTCCCGACTCCCTTCCCCTCCTCCACCACCTCCACCACTACCACCCTACCCCCGCAACC
>KV748973.1:14516-32114 GCA_001692915.1 Glonium stellatum | reverse complement strand
TTTACCGTCTGAGTCGCTTACTGAGATAACTACGGAAGAATTTACTCGCAGAACCTAGTCCCTAGAGGATTAACCCCTATGAACAGAACCTCAGGGTATTTCCAGCCAGCCAAGGAGGATTACTAGCGACTGGCACTATCGCGGCTGGTTCCTATCGCGACGCACTTACCCTACTAGCAATCGCATTTTGCATCTACAGCACCAAATGGTCGATCAAACTCCCTAAGGTGCTCATGCTTACTGCTCTCAACATTTACATTAGGCTCACTACAAAGTGCTGAACTTCAAACACGATTAGGCGTCGAAAAGGCGGTCCATGAACATGCGTGCCGCGCCATGCTTTCAGGTTTTTGTCGAAGAATAGGCTAATCGGTCCCGAGTGATGATAATAAAATAATTGGATGTAATTAAACGAAAATGGTGATAAAAATGTATTGTTGAACGCCCGCAGCTAAGGACATAAAAAAATCAAAGATAGTTAAGGTTTGAACTAACGCCTTCACGTGGCAGGTCTCGCCTTGGGTCCCAGTCCGTCAGGCAATTTAGCTTTCCCTATCAGGGCACCCCGAAGAATGGCACGAGGAGGCGCACCCAGAAGGAACGTATGAGATCTTCAGAAAGAGCTGATACCAGATCTCGATGCTCGAAAGCGTGTTTTCTGCATGGTACCTCGCTTGCTCTCGCAGCGAACCACTGCACGTCTCTGCACGTTTCGCCACGTCATAGAATCAACAAGTGGCAATGCCACAAAAGCTTGATTGCCCTTCTCCAATCCTTTACGGAACTGTCTCTCTGAAGAGCGGGGGAGGGGCGAGCGAGGCTTTTGATCACGCGTACTCATAGTTGACATTTTCTTGGTGGTGCGATATCAACTCATAGAAGTCCAAAGATCATCAGGTGAGGGAGTCCCTCATGTGCTCTTCAAATTTCCAACAAGACTCCAGATCCGCGTTTTGGGGACATGTAGATTTAATCATTCCAGTATAAGCGTGTCATTGCATTCAGCTAATCTCATTTTACTTACTTGACCTCCGACTTTCACATTTGCAAGCTCTGCTTCTTGTCAAGATGAATGCAACAAAATTACAAACACCATCTACGAACAAATTCTCACAGCCTGCGGCAGCGAACAGCGCAGTCAATGGCTCCACTGCGCTTGCAGTTGTGATACCTTCACTGTTTGCTATCATTCTCATCATCCTTCTTGTGATGTGAGCATAATCTTCCAGCAGGTTTCTAAAGCCTGCCTGCTAGGACTAACTTGCTTTCGCCTGTAGATCATTCATCCTACCACGGCTTGATCCGACAGAGACTGCTGAGTCGAAAGAAGAACGCCGCAAAAGACGCATGGCGAAACTCGACAAGTCGGTGAAGGCGCAAAACTTTCAAGATTGGATGTCAAGGCAAAGTGTGGAGCATCCAGATTTGGCTATCACTAGAATGCCTCTTTGGTAAGCTAGCGCTTCCCGGAGGGAGGCTAAAGCATGGCTAACGAGTACGCGTTCACAGCGTGATTTGTTTAGAGGAGATCGAAGACGCGGCGCAGATCCGGGGATTGGGTTGTTTGCACGTCTTCCATCAACAATGTTTAGATGATTGGTTTTCCCGGTGGAATGAATACTGTCCTCTTTGCCATCGTCCAATTTTACAGCCAACGAAAGGTGTGGCAAAGAGGAGTGAAGGCAATGAAGAGCCCAGAACGTTACCATTAGCTACGATGGTGTGAAATCGGAGTCTCTTGATCTTCATCGCGGTCTACGGGAGTTTTTAATGATAGAATGGCGGGCTTAGAGCTGGTTATCGCGCTGGTTATCGCGCTGGTTATCGCGCTGAGTCATGAATGTTTGGTTTCGAGGAGTTAACATGCCCAGAAGTGTAGAACAGGAAGAACAAAGTGGTAATCAGCATCGGCTAGGCAGAGGGATGGGGCCTAGGAATATTTCGATGCTGTGAGGCTAATCACAAGGAAGGAGTAATACTGTAAAAGATAGGATGAAGTGTCTCTCAGGCTTATCACCATTGGCACCCTTGGGTGATGATAGGTACCTAGCGAATATGTAAGTAATTATTTAAAGAGAGCATAAGTTTTGTGCATTTTCCTTGCCACCATCTTAAGTTGTTCGGCCCGTTCCGCAAATTACGTCCGTGACCAGCAAAATCCTTGAATAATGCAGCGATTAACTAATGATTACAACGGCGATTTCACCCGCAAAGGGGCCTCCCGCTGACATGGTTCGAATTCCAATGATTCAAACGCAGAATTTTTGTACCAAGGTCCCGAGCCATGTACCGATGCAATTGCCGCCGCTACGCAAGGTCACGACCAGAAAGCTGGTCTCGTGCGCGCCCGAGAAAGGACAGTGCAATTTCGTAATTGCAGCTCAGGGGGTGAAAATACAATTGGCAATTCTGTTGGGACTTCTACTTCCAGCAATATACAGGAGCAAATAAACCAGTCTTCGCGTTTTGGACCGGGGGATTTCCGAATCATTGGTCTTCAACAGAGCTTGGGGTGGTCCGGGCACGCGCGTGAGTTGCGGTGTGTGTACTTTTCGCCCTCTTCTCGTGGCAGGGATACAGTATTCCCGTAATAGCGAATAAGGCGATATCCTAGACCTTGACCTGCGCAAGTAGGCTTCGACTGCTATACGGATAGCCAAGGTAAGCTCCAGAAGAGCGTGGGAATATAGGCCTGGGACTCCGACTGCTGATAATCCCTCGCTTCCGTTCCCCGCCACAGCCTTCTAGGTGCCAGGTGGTCTCGGCCAGCCAAGCTACAGTGCGCAGTCAAGGCCGCGCCACACAGCTCGGGATTCGTCCACCACGGCCGACGTCGAAGTCTTGATAGTCGTGCAGGATGGCGATGGCAAAAGAGAGCTCGTGGATCAGCAAAGGCGCAGAGGTCCTGGCATTAATACCCCAAAGGCAGTAATGGCGGCTGTTGAGGAGCGGCCAGGACAGTCAGTCGGACGCCAGAGACGACAATTATGGGGAATCACGCCACATTTGCGTCGCGCTCTTTGTATGTGGCCTGATCTTCCGCTGGGCCCCGCCGAGCTCGACACACAGGAGGCTTCACTTTTGCAGCAGACCCGATCAACCGAAGTTCCAGGGCGATGATTACTTCCGGTGCGACGCTTCAGCTGGCACACTGGCACTCACTGGCGCACATTGGCACCCACTGGCATTCATAGGCACTTATAGGCACAACCACACTTTACCGCCTGGGCTGCGTAGGGAAGCGCAACAGCAAGCCCAGAACAGCAACTCGAGCCTCTCTACCGCTCCCCAGCGCTTCTCGCCGAAGCATCCCGCCCGTTGCGAAACCATTCGCCTTCACTCATAAGCTCACCACTCCCCTGCCCGCCTTGGAGAGCCTTCCTTTCGGTAGTCAGCCCGGACAGTAGCAGAATTTCTACAAAGGCCTATCCGCCTCCATTCCACCCCTCTGCCTGGCCCCGTCATATCACGAGAACTAACAAGAATAATCCGAGGCCTTCCTGTCTCTGCACCTGCCCTGCCACATCCATCTATATATCAGCCCAACACATTATCTGGGGAACATCCTTGGCGCGACCACCATAGACACGCCTTTCTCTCCCGACGTCTCCTGAGCACACCGACCTCTCTTCTTTAGCCCTTTCATCAGTGATCATCATGTCACTCAATTGGAGCGCCTTCCTCACTGACGAAGGCCTGAACCTACCGAACGATCGGTGGGCTGATCCTCCGCAAACGAACGCGGCCCGCTCGAGTGACTTGCTATCTTCTTCAACTACATCACAACGCCAGACGCTGGGTCTCGCACTGGATTCATCAGATATTAACTCTCAAGATCCGTTCCGTCAAAGCAGCCAAGATTCATACTTCTCCGACGCCTACTACGGTCCAGGCGACTATTTTCTTAGCGATCTGGAAATCTTACAGCCATTTGGTGATAAAATCGGAGGTGGTGACTCAACCTCAGAATCATCACCCGAACCCTCCACTGGCATTGCCTTGAATAGCAGCGCTCTCTTCCAAGACAATATCTCCTCAGGCTCTCGGGCGTCCTCAACATCAGGTCAGTCTCCGGCAACTACTTCAGCGCAGAAGCCCGCAGTGCAACGATCACAAACTTTCCCGGGAACGCAATATGAATCAACGCTCCCCGATATTCCAGAGTCCACGCTTATAGAGGACCTGACATTTCCCAACGGACCTTTAGGGCCTCCCAACACCAAGACAAGCGTAATGGAAAACACAGCGCAATCAGCAAGTGGAAACACAACCTCGAAACGCACCAAGGGACAGCAGGACACTCTCTCTGCGTGCTGGACATCTCCGCTTTGCCCGAACCACACCGATGACGGCCCCCCGCCGAATCCCTCAAGTTGTGGAGGTGCTTGTGCACCCTTCTTATTCGCTCCGGAAAACAATCTTCCGACTCCAATGCCAGACTCGCAGCTGCTGAATGAAGACATTGGCGCACAAGAAATGACAGAAGGTATCGTAGAGATTCGATCGCGACTTAAGCGTAGCGAAAGCGAATCTTCTCGCGAACCCTCTGGCCGCTGGTTCAGCAAGAGCACCTCCATTGACATTCTGCCGAAGAGCGAGTCCTGCGAGGACTCACCAGATCAAGTGCAATCGCAACCGGCCGATGAAGGAAAGGGTAAAACGCGACGTAGGCTTCCGCACAACCAGGTTGAGCGCAAGTACCGCGAGAGCCTAAACACGCAGCTAGAGTCATTACGACGGGTTGTTCCAGCGTTACAACAAAACCAGCGCGCATGCGATGCAGCGGATATTGAGGACTTGCCAGCACCATCGAAGCCGAGTAAGGCAGTCGTTCTGGCCAGTGCGACTGCGTACATCAAGCAGATTGAGAAGGATAGGAAGTCGCTACAGGACGAAAATCAGCTGCTCCGCTCGCGGATTAAGGCTCTGCAAGCGCTCGTGAAATGCGATGACTGCTCGCTCATGCAGTATGTCATGGATTTAAAGATCCATAATGCGGCCTAGTTCGAGCAGCTTCTTAAAAGCTTTTAACGGCGGGATGATAAAGAGTTGCCATCAGGGCGGTCTCCTCTCTGTATTTTGCAGTTTTGCATCATTGTAATTCTGTCCTCGTGGCGTTTTCGGAGTTGCATTTACCCCGTGAGGAATTGGGTGTGAATATATCTGAATCTGGGCTTTCGAGACGGAAAGGGACACGCCTCTTGCTATTTCCCGCAGCATTTCATTTCTGTTTCTCTTAGTGGGTATGATTCCTGTGCACTGGAGTTCAGGCTAAAACGGTCAGCTACCACGCGTCTGCACCAATCGCTGTGGGAAAAGCTATTGGCGGCGTTCAGGACATGTTTATAGGAACCTTCTCCCATAAAACATTGCTAGCTTGTCCTTGCAAGAATTGGGCTTGGGAATGAATAATGAATGAGCTCAATTCGTTACCTGTAGTTTCCTTTAGCAATTAATACGAAATTGGTCTCTTGAGCGTCAGAGCAGTGATAACTCCCGCTCTTACAATGCCTGGTGAGTACGTTCGCCATGTCCTCCCTCACGGCTCACAATGCCATGATTTGGATATTCTCACCAGGCGTAGGTCTTGTCTTTACGAACTCTTCCGAAGGATCATTATCACAATACAGCGTTTGCTACCAATGCTCCGGCCCTCGTTATCTTTAGGAATTTCCCACACAATCTTCCGTATGATGTTGTACTATAGAGAAATTCCATAGTCGTAACATGCCTTCCTCGTCCTTTGAACTGTCCCTTGAAATCGACATCCTAGAAACAAAAACTCCAAATCACTCGAATCAGCAATGGCGTAAACATTACTAGGCCCGTCAACCACTAGGCTTCTTCGTAAAGGAGAAATGACTTAGTGGTCGCCCAGATGCACATGTGGAGTCTTATCCTCATCAGGGTGCTCCGAGGCAGGTTTTGTGGGAGACTCTACGAACACGGAAGGTCAGCTAAAGGCTTTTATGGTCATGTAGAAAGGCGGACACGCATAGCTCTGGATGTTAAGAAGGGGTAATATACTTAGTGGTGCACCCAAATCCACCTGCAGTGTACCCTTTGGCCATATGGGACCTGTCACAAAAGCTATTTAGCGTTGTTCGACAGAAGTATGGGAGATTAGAGGGCACTGAACCACGAAACAAAAGTTGGGAAACACTTCCAGAGGAGAAGACCTGAACTTACCATCCCAATCATCCCAGTTTTCCTCGTAGCATTTAATGCTAGCCTTTTCTCGCTCAAATGCCTCCTCCTCTGTCTCTACATGCCCACAATGGGGCGTTGAGTGGTCTTCAACTTCCTTCTTTGCAGTGTATGGATCGAAGGCCGGCATGCGAATTTATTTTCGAACTGATGTTTAATGTAAATTTCGAATGGTCTGATACCGTTCAGATGTTGGTGGTGTATAAAATTACAACTCTGTTAGTAGCGGGGCGGGCCCCCATATTATATACTGATCTAGGCCCAAGCCTGGGGTTGGGCTTACCGTGTCACTGGAATGATTACGTTGTTAGCAATAGATGCATGTTTTAGTTGTAATGGGAATGCCGGTGTCCTGATGGCCAGATTATGCTGGGCTACTCCTACCTTAGGAGCTTTTTGGGAAACTGGTTGCGGGGTCTTGACGGTCGGATGATCTACAACTGGCGCTGGTGATCCCATGGTGTGACATTCATTTTAGCGTCAATTTACACGTAAGGATTCAGAGGCTAGATTGGGACAGAAACAGGCCAAACGTGTTGGATGTCAGCATATTTTTGGATAGAATCAGCTATAACCAGGTTCTACTTATGGCAGGAGAATTGTCTAGACTTAGACAACGCTTCATTGCTCCATTCTCACGGCATTCGGTCTTACAAAGCTGGCTAAGTAACGACCGTACATAGGCATACGCTCCAATTTCAGGTTACTAGATCTTGGACATAAACCAAAGCACCCGAGTCCGTGGCAAAGAGTGGCCTCACACATGGCCAACTCCAGAGACACTTTGCTGCATCTAATGGATGTCTAATTAAAATCTTGAATCTCTCAGAATATGCCACGAACGCTATCTGAAATTCCGGTAATTCTACAACCTTTTCATTTCCATGACTTTTAATTGGTCCAAAAATTATCGAATTTAGATCATATCACGCTATTCGCCACATTTTGGTGTCGGACCATCGAAAGATACTCAAACTATCGTGGCATGATAGATTACGTATCACCTGATCGGTTCACAGCATTGCCTGCCCACTCCAGTACACCCAATGACCAACTTCAACCTCACAAAAACTGTTTCCCTTTCTATGCTTGAACTTAACTTCTTTAAATAATTATAACTCATTACTTGTCTATCATCTACCACAATAACACCTTTCGTCTAGTCGCATACTTCGGGAGGGTTGCTTCTATCAAACTAGCTGTACGGAGGTCTAATTGATAAATTTATCTACAATGCAGGTGCAAGCAGCTTCACCTTATATAACCGAATGATTGACAGTACGTGCAAGCTCGAACACCGTATGTTACAATCTACGACGCCTACGTAATATACTCACCCCAATCGACAGCTTCTCTGATATTTTCAGACCTCTGGAAGTTGAAAGATGAAATGAATTCCCCCCATTGCCTATCTCAATGCTGGGACTATAAGTAGCTATGAACGCCGTGTGTAAAAGCTAATCTCCACGCCTAAGCAGTAGAGATACCACTATTTCCTCCATTGCCGTCACTTATACACCCACCATTCGATTTCTCATATCATGAGCCACCCTATCGGTTCCCACACACCGGCAAGCACCCGCTCTCATAGCTCCGCCTTTGGCCAGCCTAGCTAATGTCTTACCAACACTCTTCAGTACAATACCACCACCACCGCCACCTGTTGACCTCTACCTCCCGACTCTTCCCACCCCTTTCAACCCCCTAAGCGCAACGCCGCGGTTCGACGGTTCGATCCAGTACTCCCTCATCTAGAGCACCTCATCTAACACCACCAATTGAGCCAAGTTGCGTAAATAACAACGCTTCTAGCCTGCTCACCGGCTCGTCGTAGGTTCGTCTCTACAACTCGCAGTGTACCGGCAACGTCCCCGCAGCGCCGCCGAGGACGTTCGCCACAAGCACGTAGTCGTATCACCGGCTGAGCAACTGCCCCGGCCAACCCGTCACGCTGACATTCCCCAGCACATTCTGCCATGCATTGAAGGGGGTTTGCATGATCAAGTGGATGTTGACGTGCTCCACGTCAATGCTCATGATGCATAGCAACCGCTCGAAGACTACCCACACAGGAGTGCTAAGTAAGGCCTGGAGGTTGTAGTCCTTATGGGGGCGCTGATTGTGGTTATACAGCATCATCAGGATTTCGGAACTCTTGGGCTTGGGCTGTCGGCAATACAAACGACGAATCTCACGAATGTCGCATGATGGGAATTACGATATAGATCTGAAAACCATCTGGATAGAGTACGCGAGGGACATTATGAATTTGCGGCGGGCGGATTCGATGTTACGGAGCGTGGGAAAATAACGTTACGCATTCGATACGACATTCTAATTGTATACGCGGCTCGGCCATAGTGAGTTTGGTTCGATAATATAACAATGGCGCGAAGGAATAGGTAGGATTCGGGAGTAATCTGGCAGGAAAACGTACCGTTACGCTCCGCTTACCCCTTTGTAGGTCTGTAAGAAGAGAGCTCGGCTTTGATCGACATGATATGGGGTGCTATGCTTATATCTTGGGGTTTCGATGCCTAGAGAAATGTTAGTCGGCTTTAATTATAGACGTAAGTCACGAGAACGTGATGCGGATGCTTTAAACCCTTCGTCAGAAGATGTGAGAAGATAATTGCTGTGTTTGAAACCATCGCCCTCGCCAAGACCCTAAGCTATCGTATGAAAACGCTAGGGAAGTGGTAAGGGTTCTTATGGCCCCAGCTTTACTCATCATCGAAGCGAAAATCCTATCGGGGAGCGTGGGGCAAATAGCGTATACTTACTTCTGGGTCACCCCTAGGGTAAATGCAACCTCGGCCTAGCACATGCTAAGAGGGCAAAAAAGAAGCTGTGCATGCAAAAAACATACGATAGCCAGAATTCGTTCGTGGTCACCCACCGAACTACTAATTGGCCGGTTACCAGCTTAGATAGGGCGGAGCAGACGGGACGCCTCGTTCTCTGGTACCTGTGACCGTATGTGATAGAGAGCTCGAATTGAATAAATTTTAAAAGGGAAGAATGTATTTGGTTGGTACATGGCGAAATCCTTAACCGCTACCAGCATGAGTTCGCAGGTTATTGAATAATATATTAATAATATCGAGGAAGCTAAGATAATTAGATAACAAGCCAAGGCCCACTGCAAAATCTGATAGATAATACGTAAGATTATTTGGAGTGGTTGAGCTGTGGTTCCTTAGGTGCGGCGGGCTATTCGCGGTCGATATGTCACTGTTATGAAGAACCAAGAGCGATCTTCCTGAGCGGCGAGAATAGGCGAGAATTCTGCCATAAAGCTTGGCTTCAGTGACATTTCCGTCTCCCTTCATTGGACTCTCGGTATTTTTCCACTACGACATAAATACACTTTGGGTAACAAAATGACTGATGCTGTTGTTGCGTGTTTCCATCATCGAAATGAATACCATAGAGCATTCTGTTGCTTCAGACACGAATCCTAGTGCCGGACTGGGTGGAGTTCGTCAAGATGCGTCGATAACAACACTGGATGTCGAGAAAGGCGCAAGGGCGCCAGAGAAAGCGGAATCCCTAGGTCAGACAAGAGCTGCACCTATCCCGTGTTATAAATTAACTAATGATCAAAAAGCAGATGATGAAGCCTCAGACGACCTCCCGCCTCTCAAGGCGTTGTCTTTGCTGGACAGATTCCTCGTAGTATGGATCATTCTTGCTATGGCGATTGGTATAATACTGGGAAATACTGTGCATTCAGCTGGTAGTAGGTTGCAGGAGGGTACCTTTGTGGGCGTTAGTATCCCTATAGGTGTGTAGCGATCCGAGATCCCGTTTGAACACTACTAAATGTGGCGTATTTAGCCGTCGGCCTCCTCGTCATGATGTATCCTATCCTCTGCAAAGTCCGTTACGAAACCCTTCACCTACTCCTCCGCGAACGTGCCCTTTGGGTCCAGATAGCTATATCCTTTGTACTCAACTGGATCATAGCGCCCCTCTTTATGGTCGGTCTGGCGTGGGCCTTCTTACCCGACAGAGAAGATCTCCGAGAAGGGTTAATATTTGTCGGAATCGCACGCTGCATCGCCATGGTACTCATATGGACAGACTTGGCCAAGGGTGATGGAGACTACTGCGCCGTTCTTGTTGCCTTCAACTCGATCCTCCAAATCGTCCTCTTCGCCCCCTTCGCCGTCTTCTACATCAAAATTGTTAGCCATTCCCCAAACAAGCTCGCCGTAAGCTACAGCAAGGTTGCAATCAGCGTCGCTGTCTTCCTAGGCATCCCGCTTGGCGCGGCTATTGTAACGCGTCTTGCTCTACGGTCTCTTCTTGGAGAAAGAAGATACCAGAATAATTTTATCAGGTATATAGGCCCTTGGTCCCTCATCGGTCTGATCTACACCATCATCGTGCTTTTTGCTTCGCAAGGCGCACACGTCGTCAGCCAGATTACTTCGGTTCTACGCGTCTGCGCGCCCTTGGTTATCTACTTCTTCGTCATGTTTAGCGCTACCGTATTCCTTTGCTGGAAACTCGGCTTCGGCTACCGCGTCAGCTGCACGCAGAGTTTCACTGCTGCGAGCAATAATTTCGAGCTCGCCATTGCGGTGGTCGTTGCTGTGTATGGTGCGGGGAGTGGGCAGGCGTTGGCGAGTACGGTGGGGCCGTTGATTGAGGTGCCGGTGCTTGTGGCATTGGTGTATGTTTTACAGTGGGCGAAGAGGAGGTTGGGTTGGAAAGGCTAGACTGGGCCTCGGCTATGATGGGCCCATGTGCTATAGATTAAGTGGAGTGAGTGATGTCTTACCAAAAATTCTTGGATAATTTAGTTAAATTAGGTACTGGGAACACTTATAAATTTATGGATACTGGCAGTATGGACAGAGGGCCTGCGGTTAATACGTCCATTGTAAATAGCTTTGCAACTCTTTTCACTGCAGTCCTAAGGATACCGCGACAAAGAGTAAGCCGCTAACTGAATTCCTTTGCGAGTAGAAGAACGGGGTAGCCATATGAACTTTACTAAGATTATAATTTCTTTTTGTTGATTACGATGCGATTAGACTTCGGCGAGAAATCCAAGCTATGAACCTTATCAATCTTGTTGCTCTTGTTGGGATTTGGGCAGGTATGGTGGCGTCTCGGTGGCGTCTGGGTGTAAATGTAATGGTGTGAGCTGGATTTTTAGTGCGCTGTGTATCCTTCCACTGTTCTCGAGGCCCTATATCCTGATATTGACCCTGCCATGGCATTAAAGTGGCCTGAAAACGGTGAGAAGTCATCGAAAACTGTGGTAGTGAGGTTATGTCCATCTTCCTGCAAGGTCGTATATTCTTAAGGGTTGTATAATATAGGATCGGAGAATCGGCGAGAAAGCGTAAAATACTATCATCAAATCTAGTTGATAAGAGTGTACCGTCTACTAGAATTTCGATTCTTCGTCCTGGCTGTTCATGTCTCGGATTTCTTCCCCAGCTCTAATGCATGTGTCCAGATTCTGTCCTGACTGCTCCGATTCCGCAGCCGGAAGTCTTACTTCCGGATCCTCCCATGGCATGCAGAAAACCCACTATCCCGGGTATCGCGGTTTCCATTAAGATAGCAAATGCCGGCTGAAGGATGTTAGCTACACTAATGGAGACGAAGGGCGGCGATCGGGGAAGGAGGTCGAGCTTAATAGACTAGGCAGCAAGAATTCTTTATCTGCCGCGAGGAAACGTAATGAAGTGCCTATTTCAACGTCCTTGATTGGACGGTATCGAAAGATCTTCGGTGGGCTGCGTCTACTCAGTGAGAAAGAGAAAGGGTACCCTGCATCATGAATAGAGGATGATGTTGCGAATCGTACAAGGCTGCAAAAGCCATCCCTAGTTCCTCAGTAGACATGCTTTTAATTGTTTTGCCCAAACCCTCATACAACAGCTAGGTTGACCCTGCTGGATGCACGAATTCTGCGCTAACTACTAGCTGTCCCTTGTCCGTACGACGGCCTCTTCTCCCCGCTATAAACTAATTTAACGGTTGCCATGCATATCTGACTTGATAAGGGGATTGGATAGGAGCTCGTCCCGGCATTGGACGTGGTGCTGCTATAGTTGTGATATGCTTTAACATTGGATACATCGGAGGTTACTGGAGGCTTTCTCAATTTGCCGGCAAGTTCCGCGAGTGAGGAGGCAAGCCATTTTCCTAGTTTGTAAGGGTCGTTTAAGAGAATGATTATGCCGATGCGGCGGGGATGCGTACTAGGAAGCCCCAAGTTTTGGGCGTGGGGAGTAGTCGAGTTGGGGGCTATGTAAAATAAAGCCAACGAACATGCAGGAGTCGGAATAGAGAATTTAGCGCGCTGGAGGCACAGCAGAATGTGTATGATTTCCCGTGCGGTTGACGCGCCACGCCGGACGATATGCTCTCTACAAGCAAGCTAGGGTTAGGCCCGAGATTCCATCGGCGCTTCCGAGGATGTAAGAACCCGAACCGGATTTTGCTATGACCCTCTGAATATTAGTAGAATGCACGGAGGCGTCCCGTTCCGCATCCGGTTCTACAGGCGCGGTTAGCCATTTGGTACGCTAAGAGCATTCTTGTAAATCCCTAACGGTTCTGCGGGACAGGCTGACACTGGTGTCAAATCGACATTTGGATATTCCCTTTTCGCCAGCTAGCCGGCCTGGATGCTCCAGATTATAAATTTATCGGGAAATAGTCTACTCGTAGTAAGTGCGGTACCGTTAATGAGAGCCTAGTGTAATGCGGTATATTTCTAGGGTGAAACAAAAACTGCGTCTGATCTACTAGCTTCCATTGCAAATAGGTTGATAATAGTATTACGGCTGAAGGACCAAACTAGGAAATAGGTGATTTTGCTCCTGAGAAATGCCCTGCCGGAATTACAGAGGAGAGAATAAGGATTGTGGTTCGAGCACTAGGACGATACAGGGTAGTAGAAATCGGTTGAAAAGATGCCAGGATATGTGCTCAGGAGGCCTTGTACAAATACCTGCTGGTAGAGAGCGGGCCTCCCTTGGACACCGACTCGATGCTGATAGATGCCTTCTGACGAGCCTCATCTTGACAGTTGTTTCAGAGGAGTATCGTCGGTGCTCAACCGTGGAGAGCTCAAATGTGAGCGCGGCAACTAGCGTTATTTACCGTAGCGAATCGAACGATTTAAAATCTCTATGCTTTGAGCGAAGCCCTTAGACTGGCTGGATTTAGCCTTCGTGACAAGCACGCCTCGTGCATTATCCCTGGACGACAGGTAATATCTGCCGGGAAGTTGAACGCATTAAATGCCATGTTGGTGCGTCATTTGATTTGATGGTAAAGTTAACCTTCAGCCTCTGGCTTTTTTAAGAACACGCGTGAAGAAGAGCTGGCCCGGGCCATGCGCATCGACGATTCCGCTCTTTTCCCGTCGCTCAGGGGCTGACTCGCAGTTCGCACGCGGGCTATCTACACTCCAAGCGTGCCGCGGAGTCAGCCGCGGACCGAATGCTAATTTTGCTCTGAATCAACTCTGGGGTTTCCCACGACGAGGACGGGCCCTGTTTCGCATCCTGCAGAGCACCCGGGGCTTGTTGAAGTTGGGCTGTTTCCACCAGGCCAAGGGGACCCCCCCGGTCGGGTTTCGAGCAGGCCCGGATTTCCGCTTTGGGCACAGCCCAGGCGGGCCAGTCTGTTGGGACGTGGGATTGTTCTGGAAAGGCGTAAAAAGAGGGTTGAAGCGTGCGTGGGGGATATGTCTGTGAGCGAGACCGTTTTCTGCCAGAGAAGGGGCGCTTGCGGCGCCACCAGCCAGCTGACAAGGCAGAACTCATCAACTCCAATCTTCGGATTAATGGATCCGGATCGTGCCTTGGTCAGTTGCCGTCAACGAAAGGCTCTGCAAGCCCGGGTGGTGAGTTCCTGACGTCGTTGACCCTCACCGCCCGCAGCGGCTTACTGCAACGAACCTCGGCCATATTGCCGCTCGCAGGATGTGGCAGAAGTGGCAGAAGAGCCCGATTCTCAGCAAAGGGCACGTCTACTCTGCATGGCTTCACAGCAAGCGCAGGCTCACTTCTCGGGCAAAGATTGGCCCCCAGGCGACCCGCTGCTGGTGATCGCCTGCTCCGGGCTCTGCTCGTGAGGCTGGACGCTGGGCACGCGGCGGCCGTGATAGGTGGGCCGCGGACCGGCTTTGCAGGAGGGTGGCGGCGGACAGTGGTTCCTGGCATCCAACGGTGTGTTGTGGTGATGGCAATGTTTCCAACCCTTTCTTGCGCGCGCAGTGGTGTCTGCCCCTCGTGCTGCGCGCCCGCATCACGCCCACATGGGCGCGAGCAGGTTCTGCCGTTAGTCAGCGTGCGAGGCGTCGTGAGCGGCATCCGTCGGCGTTGAAGAATTTGCTCGCGCTGGCTTTTGCTCCCATAAAAACGCCCATTATTGTCGTCGCCTCGGACGCGACCTGCTCTGTGTAACATGAGCGATCACACTGTCGCACTGGTACACGTCTTCTGGAAGTGTTCGCCGCGTGAGCTCGTATTGGCTTCATTGCCTTCATTGCGTGGCCCTCCTATCCGAAGCAGCACGCAAGGCCCCCTTCCAGTCAGCAGCCTCGCCTCGTCACTAGGGCTGAAGTTTTTGCCGTCTCTCTTGACGGGCCGCCACGACCATTCCAGTCTCATGGTTCGAAACGATCGAAGCGGCCTGGGAGAATTTCCAGACGGCTGGGTCGGCCGGAGAAGGCGCTGTGCTAGTGGCCAAGCCATGTTTCACAACTAATTAATGACCAGCTCCCAAGCCTTTCCTCACTGTTTCGTTGCTCCTTATCCCCGCATCGCCATCGCCGTGTAGACAGGCGGCTTGGCTGGGTTCTGCAACCCAACTTCTGTGCTGAGGAGAGCCCGGAGCTCCGAAAGGGTGGTAGCCCGCGGGGCTGTCTTGTGATAGGGGGCGCGCAGCTTCAATAGGGGCGGATTTTTGCGGGCTAACCCGGGAAGTAGAGGATTAGCTGCTGCATCCCTGGAGATGATTGCAATTACTGCCCAGGACGGCGAAAGAGGCGGCGCTGGATGCGCTGGAGTGCATGGAGTGCGAAGGCGCGAGGTTGGATGAGAGCTTCGGAGATCGTCAGCGTGGCCTCTTGCAACCTGTAATGTACTTGTAAACGACGGGGCTCTTCGGGGCATGCAGCGAAACAGGTCGACACGGCTTTTGATTCTTTCTTTTTGTGGGCGATTACTCGTACCCCACGATACCGATGAGGCAATTGGCGTGCTCTGCTGGAAGCCCTCTGGTCGGCAGCCACCCTTGAATTTATCAAAGCAAGGAGTCGATGGTCCGCCTGCGCAACTCCGTCTGGAATCCGGGACGGGCATGCGGAGGGAGGAGTGAGGTGTTCAGCTCCCCTGAGCGGTGCGGATTGGGAAGAGTTGCGCCCTGACCCGCCACCCAGACCCGCAGTCAGGGCACGTTAGACGCCCAGCGGAAGGGAAGGACCCAGATATACAGTCGCAAGCAAAGAATAAGCATCGCCGTCATCAGCAACTGTCAGATTTAGCAGCACGATCCCTTGGGCGCCGCTTTTGCCGCGCTGTTCCAGCAGGCCGGGGCGCTGGAGTTGGTGGCTTTGACCGCCTTCTCCCGATCTCCATACTGATTTCTACA
The DNA here is from genome assembly GCA_001692915.1 of Glonium stellatum. Taxonomy (NCBI): domain Eukaryota; kingdom Fungi; phylum Ascomycota; class Dothideomycetes; order Gloniales; family Gloniaceae; genus Glonium; species Glonium stellatum. The sequence continues at coordinate 16,274 of KV748973.1, read as the reverse complement.
AGGGCCATGAGTCGTATGGGGAAGACGGCAGCTAAGTGATGACCAGTGTCGCGCTGGGATTAGCCCGGGCTTTGGAACCGCGCAGCCGGGTAGCAGGTGGTAGCAAGTGAGCAGTCCATGATTCATGCGCATCGCTCTGACCACACGACTTGGCCGGCTGCACTCACGATCAGGACAAAAAGTCTTCAAGCTAGCACGCGCCGGGCGCGGCGGTCGTGGGTGGGTGGTGGGAGGGCTGGTGGGAGGGCTGGTGGGAGGGAGGGCAGGCGGGCGGGTTTGCCTGCGGAGCGTGATTGCGGCTTGCTTTCGTGCATCAAATTGTGTCGCACCGTACGACCACAGCGGCTGTGATTTGCCCCAGTGCAGCAGCAGCTGGCCTCGGGCTGTCAGGACACATGCAAGTGTCGACTGAGGCTGTTCTTCATCTCATCGGCCCAGCAGATCAGCCAATCTCGACTGCCCATCCCCTTCGCTTGGTGCTCCGCGCACTCCCACGGATCTGGGAACTGCGTTTTTTTTATTACCACGCCGTCGGGTCTCTGTCGCGCTGTCCAGCGCTGCCCGCGCAGCAACGCTCTGTCTCAGGCATGCGCAGTTTCGTGCAGTTTCGCGCAGTTTCGCGCGGTTTCGTGCAGTTTCAACATGCTCAACCGCCCGGGTTGCCCTGGCATCGTCTGACGACTGGAGTCTTCCGCTCGGATCGCCTGCGTCTCGCTGCTGGCTGGAGGAAGAGGGAGGCGGGGGGGGGGAAAAGAGACAGCGGGCACTGTCCAGCATCCCGTTGTCACTCGCTTGCGCTCCGCACCGGCGCCTGCTTGGTCTGCTATCTAGCTGTTTGGTGCTCCATGCTATCATCTAACTGATTGTCTGTACACGAGGGACGCCCGACGGAGAAAAAACTTCGTACTTGGGCACGAATCCTCCCGGGCCTGGGTCCAACCCCTCCGCCAGTGCCCGCCTGCTCTCGGCCACCTGCAGGCCCAGCAGCTCCAGCAGCTCCAGCATCGCCGGGCCTTGCAAGTTGCACGCTGGAGGCGGGTCCCAGGCGTGCAAAGACAGGCAGCGAGGGAAACGTGAGTGCGACTGTTGCATGGCCCGCCAGCCTCTAGACAGACCCCTGGGACAGCTTGCTCACGATGAGCGGTCACCACGAGCATGGGGCAACAGGGCCCTCATCTGCACGCTGCCGCAACATGCACATGTGGTGAGCTGTACGTTCCCGATGCTCGCGCAGCCCTCATCGCTGGATGCCAGATGCGAGACGCTGGAATGCTTGGGTGCTTGGATGCTGGACGTCGGCTGTTGGCCGCTGGCGGCTGGAATGGTGGTGCGAACGCAGGCCGGCAGCAGGCTTTGGACGGACGCTACTCTTAGCTCATGGCGCGCGCACGGCGATGATTGGACGGGCCTGCTAAGCTTTGCATGGAGCAGATGAATCAATGCGCTACTCAGTTCGGCTGCTCTGGCTGCTCCGGCTGGTTTTTTAGCTGGTTTGGCCGGTCTAGCTGGTTTGGCTGGTGGGAAAGGTGGGAAAGGTGGGAAAGCATGACGGGCGGCCGTCAAGGCCATAATTCCTTCTTGGCCCAGCGCAGCGGTGCCGTCACAGCGCGATGACTCGGCGCAAAAGCACACATCTCATCCCATCTCATCCCATCTCATCCCACACGCTGTGCGGCATCGGGCTGCGGCCTCGGGCGGCCAGCCATGCGCACAAGGCAAAGAGGCCGCGAAGGGCCAGCGAGTGCGCGACGGAGCCGG